>PISW01005011.1:0-52831 GCA_004023785.1 Mungos mungo
GCCGGTCGGTGGGGGGCCGTGCCTGCAGGTGAGCGGGCGGGGGCGGCGGGGGCGGCGGGGGCGGCGGGGGCGGGGGGCGCGCCGGTTGGTGGGGCGGCGTGCTTGCAGGGGAGCAGGGGGCGGTTCACTCTCCGCAGCGCCGGCCCCCAGCGTCCCGGTCTGAGGGCGGTGTGCCCTCTTTGTGCCCACCAGAGCCCTTCCTGCGGCTCCTTGGGCAGAGAAGCAGGACCCGGGCCCCCTAAGGCGCCGCACTGGGTGCCCAGGTTTAAGACACGGGCAGCGAGGGGCTGCACGGGGGGAGTGAAAAGGACCTTTTGTATATTCTTGGTAGGAGCAGAAAATGACCGGCCCTTTTTGAGCACAATTGGCGAATTCCTTTTTTCTTTTTTAATTTTATGTCTTTATTTTTTTTGAGAGAGAGACAGTTTACCTTTTTTTTTTTTTAATTTTTATTTATTGTTGCGCGCTGGCGCTCAAAAGCAAGGACACGAGGGTAAGGGAATGAGGAGTAGAAGACAGTTAAAGGACGGGGACGGAGGAACACGAGTGACGCCCACAACGAGAACAGAGAGAACAGAGAAAGTGCTGGCTGGGAAAAACTCCTTCCACAGCTGTGGCCTCTGGGGGCTGGATAAAACCAGAGGGCACGGAGAGGCCTGAAAACAAAGCTCAGAACAACCCTGATGATAACAGCTCCTCTCCTGGGTGCTGCGCTCGGTACTGTTCCAGCAGGCGGACAGAGTGTTTCTTGGAACCTTGTCTGAACAGCACCGGGTCTGGTTTGGAAATTTGTTCGCCTAAGAGTCAAGGGGCTGAAAAATACAGACATGCCCACACTGGACGTGAAATGAAAAAGGATGATAAACATCCGAGTCGCGAGGTGCTGCTTCGCTGCGCTCCCGGTGTGGAGACCCTTCTGTCCAGAGGCCAGGAAGACCCGCCGGTCCTCCCGGCTGGTGGGGCTGGTGGGGGCGTGTTCGGACCTGGTGGGGGCGTGTTCGGATGGTGTGCGGCCCGGCTGGCGCGAGGACTCGCACTGCGATTGGCTGTGTGTGCTTGCGAGGCGCCGGAAACAGCCAGTGACGGTCCGTAGGAAGGGAGGGTAAATAAAGGCCCAGCGTGGAGCGGGTTACCTGGCAACCGCGAGGAAGCCTGGGCTCTTGGAAGCCAGGTCCCTGGCGGGTCACAGCGGAAGGGTTGGGAGGGAGACGGTCCGACGTTAAAAAGGCAATTTGGAAACTATACACCAGAGCCTTAAACCGTGATGGACACACAGGTGTTCTTTTCCTATTTTTCCAGAGAACGTGCTTCGGTAATAAAATAACTTAGCAACAACGTGGAGAGGTTTGAAACATCTCTTGGAGTCCTGAGACCCACAACTCTGGGAGCATTTGGGGCTCTGGTGGGGTCAGGGAGGTCACCTGTGCCTCCCCCACTCCTCCCAAGGCGTGCGAGGCTGACCTTTAGGATGATTCTTGGATTATCTTTAGCTTCTCTGTGACACCCCCCGTCCAGCCCCAGCCCCCACCCCGGGCCCTCTGCAGGCTGCGTGGTCACCCCCTCAATCACGAGTGTGGTTCACAGCCTCACTTGCCAGATACGGTGGCTGTTTTGGAGACACGTGGCCTCTTCAAGCTCGTGATGCTGGAAAGCTCTGGCCTGGCTCACCTTGAGAGGACCCAGGTCCCCGATGGGGCACAGCAGAGCCGCTCCCGGGGCAGGGTCTGAGGCCTCCGGATACAGGCGCCTGCCCGGGTGGGCAGTGCGCAGAGATGCAGAGCCCCGATTCTGGAGGGTGAGCTGCAGCCTCGACCGTGGCTCCCGGGGTTCTGCCTTCCGAAAGCTAAAGTGCACGCTCACTTAAGACAAGTTTAAAAATCAGATGGACAGGCACCTGCCTCTTCTTCCTGCTGTCTGCCCCCAGGGGTCATTAATCTCCATCCCCGTAGGCCTGTGAGAGCAGAGAACTCACTCCACCTTCTCACCTCAGTCTTCTCATCTGTAAAATGGACGCCACTCTCCAGGGCGGGTGCGTGAAGTCTGTGAGATAACGGGCACTTGGACTCGGTAGACACTCAGCAAATAGGCGTCATCTGTACAGGCCGAGCCATCCAGCAGTGGCCCAGCAGTATCTCATGGTCTTCTGATTCCTTGCGATGCCCCGTTGAGGGCTGGGGCCGGATTCTCTCTCCCCGGAAAGGAGGGGGGCCTGCGACTCTCTGTAACCAGTAGAATGTGCTAGAAGTGCTGCCACCTGTCTTCTCAGGGCCTCAGAAGAGGCGGCACCACTCTGCCGGTCTGTGGGAGCCCGTGCTGGTCCCCTAAACCTCTTCCTACTGCGCAGAGCCCGCCATGCTGTGAGGGCGCCCTGCCAGCCCACACGGACAGGCCACACGAAGGCGGCTGCCCTAGCACACCCCAACCCACAGCTCCCGAGCCAGTGTCCCCGAATTCCTGACCTCAGAAATGACGAGAAACGGTAAACAGACTGTTGTCTGAAGCCACTGAGTCGCGGGGTGGCCGTTGCAGTGGGAACCAGGACACTGGGACTGGCATTGCAGGTGCATGGCCCTTAGACTTCTGCGGGTCTGAGCCTCCCCCCGCCGTGCCCTGCCTGTGCCCCGCTGAGCCTTCCTGAGGCCTGACGGTGCCCCGGCCTTGGTGGTGACCATGGGCCCCCTGATCTCTGCCGTGGTCCTGGTGTCTAGTGCACCCCCAAACTGCTACACCTTCCAGAGGCCAAAGAGTTGCCAGGGGCTGTGGGACTCAGCCTTTAGATGGTGGTGCTGTGGGCCGGGAATGCCCCAGGACCCGTTGGCCTTGTATTACTGGGGCAGGCCCCCCCCCCCACAGCATGACTGTATTATCCTCGTGTCCCTATAATTAGCAACAATGACCGGGGAGCTCCGAGGAGCAAGGTTTGTCACTCACAGGCCCTGGAGGGTACGCAGAAGGCCCAGAGCCACATTGAGGTCTTGGGGGGGTGGGGAGAGGAGAGAGAGAGGTATAGACCCGGGGCTCTGCCTTCATTAGGGTCAAGGGTGGGGGCCTGGGGTTTCATGGGTTCACTCTTTATTGGCCAACTTAAGGCCTAAGAGTGGGAATAAGGGCTTGGGAAGAAGCGAAGTCATGCGGTGGTCAGCCATCTTGGTCACGGAGGGCTCTCTGAAAGGGGACCTTCATGGGTGGGAGTGGCGTGGTTCCTTCTCTGGTTGTTTTGCTGGCAGCTGGGTCAGGTGGCAGCAATATGTTTATTCGGGATGGATACCTTTGCCATGACTGACTTGGCCATCAGAAGCTTGAGGTCAGGCACTTATACTACGTCATCCTCAGAGCCCCAGGGCCATGTCCTTTTAGCTTTGGCCCATGGAACTCAAAAATCAGTCGAGGGAGCTGACCAGGGTGCTGGAAAGCCCCCATGCATTTCCCTGGCTCATCTTTATCCCCAGGTGTGGGACACTAGCCCTCCCTCATCCAGCTTTAACAGATCCTCGTGCACATGGGCACTCATGACCCAAGACACTCAGGAGGGTCCCTGGGTCCCGTGAGTGTACAGAGAGCCAGGCTCCAAGCCCACATCACTCTCAGCAGCCCCTAGAATGTAAGGATGGAATGTGCTCACTCCAGGGGGCTTGATTCGGGCTGATGGCACGCATACACAAGCTTCTAGAAATGTTTCAGAGGCATATGCAGTTGCTTGGTGCAAGTCTTCAAAGGAAATGCCTTTTTGGTTTATTTGCTGCTCATCAGGTCTTCATCTGCCTGTTAAGGCTCAAGTCCAAGGTGATGCTTCGATGGAGACCTCCCTTCAACCCCACCCCTCATCATCACGTCCCTACCATTTGCCAGACCCTGTGTGTACCAGGCAGAGAAGCTGGGTGGCAATGTTCCCTTCCTCCTCCCCACCCATGTGGGTTGTCTTCCACTTTTGAGCCCCTGAACACTGACCTTGTACTTCTCACTTGGTCCCAGCAGGCCTTGAATACATACGATGTGGGTCCTAATCTCCCGTCAGTCCTGAAATGTGAGCAGTCAGGTGTCTTTATCATCTTTGTTTCCCGCAGGACTTTGCTCAGTGGGTTGAGAAGGATCAGCAGGCCTTCTGAATCGTAAGAGTCTAGAGACTTTGGAGTGGCCCTTTCGAGAAGGAAGACTCCCATTCTGCTGCGGACCCCTAGACAAGAGCGTGGTGGTAAGCGTGCCCCAGCGCTGCTGTCGCGGGCGTAGACAGGGACTCTTGAAAAAGTAGACAGCTGTACAGCAACTCCTGTCTGTGAGTCTTAGGAACAAAATACAATACACCCCAAATGTCTCCCTCCCCCCGTTTCCAGGTACTTTTGCCAAGGACATGACTTACACATTTATTACAAGGTGTGGTGCCCGTGACTAACGGGGACTCCCGGGTGAGTGAATCCGGAATCCCAACCTTCTTACTAGGGCTTGTTCTAACCTGCAGAAGGTACACCTCTTCCTTTGGCAACATTTCAGTTTGGCTTTTCCACACTTAGTTCTTTTTTTTAAAGCAGGCTCCATGCCCAACGTGGGGCTTAAACTCCAGACCTGAGCTCAAGAGTCACGCGCGCCCCCTCCCCCCCCCGACAGCCAGCCAGGCACCCCCGCCGCACTCTGCTCCGAGTCTGTGTGTTCCTCGCCGTTTTGCAGTTTCCTGGCATGTTCGGTCAAAGTAACTGGCGCGCACCAGGCTCTGCGTTTGGTTTTGGGGCTGTAGAAATGGAAGGTCCTCGTCGACAGACGTTCCATTAACTCACCTGTGAAAACTAAGCGGTAGCAGGTACAGTTCCCACGCTGCAGTGAAAATGCCTTTGTCACTGAAAACTTTTTAATGAACGTACATTTGTAGTAAAGTAACTCATGTTCACTTTCTCCAAGAGAAGTTCGTGTTAACGACTTATACGTGAACAGCTCCCTGTTCCTTCCATCGCCTTAGTTCCCAGGAGCAAATACTTTTCATTCTTTTATTTGCTTCTGTGTTGCTGTTTCTACCTGCTTATTTTTAAATGACTTGCTTTTATCACTTTCAACTTTACGCGCCTTCTACGTCCACCAGTCGGTGTGTCGCCAGATATTACATTGTTACGACAAAGTTGCTATTATTTACTGTTCAGCCGACTAAGCCTACTACAACTATGGTTTGTTTTTTTTCCCCCTTATATGATTTTTTTATTGTTCCTGGGGTTCGTGTTTGCCTCACTTTTCCCATTTACTAAGGATTTTATGCATCTATCATTTTTTTCCTGAATGCTCTAGCAGAGCCATCGTGCATAATTTTTCTATGTACTCTAACACAGTAAAATTCATGGTTTCCGTTCTCCCTCCTACTATAGCCATTGATTTTGTACCCAGGCGGGCTGGTTGTTATCTGGTGCACTGCAAATTCTCCCTCATCCTTTCACTAGGCTTTCTTTTTGTAGCTCTCTTGGATCCTGTGTCTTCTCTGAATAATAATTAACCTGGGCATGGACTTCTAGGTTGCGAAAAAGTCTCCCTCAGAGTTTTAAAAAATTTTCCATCATTGCATTCTAGAATCCAGCTTGTTCTGGTATTATTCTTAATCCTGGATTTTTACAAATCTTGATTTATTTGGAGGGGGAGGGGCAGAGAGCAAGAGGGAGAGAGGAAGAATCCCAAGCAGGGTCCACACTCAGTGCAGAGCCTGACATGGGGCCTGATCCCACGACTGGGAGGTCATGATCTGAGCCAAAATCAAAATTTGGATGCTCAACCGACTAAGCCACCCAGGTGCACCTCTTTTAGAACTTTTCTCTAAAAGCCTTTGAAATCACGTTTTCTTACCTCTGATGTTAGAACTTATTCTGGAAGTGTAGATGTCACTGCTCCCCCCATGGCCTAGTTCAGCTCTTCCATCTTTTTTAAAGAGTGATTATTTATTGAACACCCTGTTCTAGGACTCCGTGTTAGAGTGATGAATGGGACACATTGCTCCTGCCCTTGGGGAGCTTACATTCCAATGGAGGGGGACAGACAGTAGACGTGCGCTCAAATAAATTAAAGAATTCTACCTAATGAGAAGAAAATAAACTAGCAGGTAGAGTGCCTTGGCAGGGGACCTGGGCACAGGCAATGTAGATTCACTGATTGGCTCGTACATTGGTTCGAGATGAATGGCTATGGGGGAGAGGAGGAATGGAGATGATAAATTTTATTGTGTTCGAGTATTTAGAAACATTGCCAATATGCACAAGAGCTTTGTTAGAGCATTCCGGAAAAACATTAGCGATCGATGCATAGAAACCTTAGCAAATGGAAAAAGTGGGGCAAGCATTAACTCCAGGAAATATAAAAAGTCACACGAAGGAGGGGCCATTTTACAAAAGACCTGAATGCAGAGATCTGCAGATTATGTTCTGAGGAGAAGTAGCGGGTGTCATGGATGAGAAGAGCCTTATCCAAGGAGCGTGAAACCCCGTGTGCCCGGACTGGAAGGTGTGAAGGGAGAGTGGGGGGAAAGCAGGCAGGAGTGGGTCGCGAGCGGGTTCTGAGCCCTGGGTGGCCCGGGTCACGCGGTAAGAGGGCAATCTGCTGTAATCTGGACAATTAATCAAGATAAACGAGAGACGTAGGAGGGCCAGGTGGGAGGTTATTGCAGCTGTCAGGAGAGAGAGAGACTGAAGCGTTAGCTGTGATCTCTTCCCTGCCGGGAATCTGCCGTCCAGGACAAGGGAGCCAGTAGACGGGTGGAAGAGGCCAGTCCCGCAGAGCCTCTGAGCAGGGACAGGTGTGGGCGGTCACGGCGGCTGTTCTGGACGGGACGTTCTGAGCAGATGTGTCGTCTTCCCTCAGAGCCCAATGGCTGCAAAACCCCAGCCCGACGCCCCCAAAACCAGGACTCCAGGCAGCATCGCCGACAGCGGGGCTGCCCCTCAGGGCCAGTGGGGCCGCGCCTGGTAAGTAAGGATCTTGCCAGTCTTCCTAGCTAGAGAATAGAGCGAGGTCTTAGAGAGAGGCGGCCAGCCCTTGGGATTTTATGGACCTATTAAAAACAATTTTTTATTAAGACCAATGAAAGATAAGCCCTTTCCCGCTTTGTAAAGTAAGGAATTGAAGAAGAAATGAAAAACTGGCTACAGCAGGCTGGCTCTGGCCGTGCGGTGCGCTGCCGCCTGAGTTCTCCTCGGACCGGAGAGCGTGGGACTCGGGGGCGGGCGAGCGGCCCCCGCGGCCCAGGACTGGAGAGCCTCTGGCCTGTGGGGTTGGAAAGGCCTCCCTGCACTTGTTTGTTCCGGCTCTGGGCTTCCTGCGGGGGCCGCAGGCCCGTCAGCCTCCTGGAGCCCGTGCGAGGGCGCTCACGTTGAGCGGCGCCTCAGTGCACCGAGAGCGGGCGGCTGTTCTGAACAGTGGGGCCCCTGCTCACGCGCAGCGCGTCACGGCTGAGGCCCCGGGGCCGCCCGGCCTGACGCCCGCCGTCTGCTGTTGCAGGGAGGTGGACTGGTTCTCGCTGGCCAGCGTCATCCTCCTGCTGCTCTTCGCGCCTTTCATCGTGTACTACTTCATCATGGCGTGTGACCAGTACCGCTGCTCCCTCGCCGCCCCCGTGCTGGACCTCGCCGCCGGGCGCACGCGCCTCGCAGACATCTGGGCCAAGACGCCGTCTGTGACCAAGAAAGCGGCGCAGCTCTACGCCTTGTGGGTCACGTTCCAGGTCAGCCTCCCTGGCCACGGTGGTTGGGGCACTGTGGGTGTGCACTTTTCCCCGCTGCGGGGACAGGCCTGGCCATTTGTCCGGGAAATGGGATCTTGGCCCCGGTTGGCATCCTCCCTCCCGGGACCCAGCAAGGCATCACCTGAAGCCTGACCCACTTAACTTTGTCTGCAGCTAGAAGGGACCTGGCGGCGTCACGGTGTCTGACGCGCCGTCAGTGTACACCTGCCCGTAGTTCAAGGGCGTGCACAGCCGTGCAGGGACGTGCCGAGAAGTAGGAGTGAGGCCCTGTGGGAGGGCTCGTGGCAGGGCTGGCCCGCAGGCCCCGGGCGCCACGGAGGTGTAGCTTTTCAGTAGTCCCTGGGAGGGAGCATCCCAGCCCCCGACTCATGCTCTCCGTTACAAGAGACCCCTCCCCCTCCTCGGCAAAGCCAAGGCCTGCGTTCCCAGCAGGTGGCTACACGGTCCTGGCCAAGGACCCCACTGGCCTTTGAGACCAGAAGCTCACCAGGGAGGAGCTGCTGGCACAGAGAACCTGGTGAAATGGTAGGGCTGTTTATTGTCTGAATCCTGGGAAACCAGGCCGGGGCGGGCTCCCCCCGCCACCCGGGCTTCCCGCCCTGGAGGAAGGCTCCAGCCGTTCGCCGTGATTTCTCCTTGGGGTCCCAGCTCTTGGGCTTCAGAGCCCCTCTCGTTCCTGGTCTCTTGGTCCCTCGGGGTGAAAAATGAGAAGGGGCAGCAGGGGTCACCACAGCCCAGAACAGAGGTGTCGGTGGCCCGTCCACGCCGTGGAGTGTCACTCAGCCGTCTAAAGGAGGGACTCACCTGTGCCACGGCGTGGAGCATCCGCTGGCGAAAGGATCCAGCTACAGAAGGACACAGGACGCCGTGATTCCGTTTATGCGAAACGCCCAGGGTGGGAAAGTCCGTAGAGACAGAAAGGGGGGGGCGGGGGGGGCAGTGGGGGGGTTGCGGAGCGACTGCTAACAGGGGTGGCATTCCCTTGGGGGTGGAGAACGTGTTCCGGGTGGTGTGCTTGTAAATGTGCCGAGTGACACCGGAAGCGTCTGGAAGGGTGACTCGCACGGCACGTGCATTTCAGATTTATAAATGGTCCAGACCCGTGAGTGGGAAGGGCTCGTGGGCTCTCCCGCGGGGAGACTGCCTGGCTGCTCTGGGCCGGTAATGAACTTCCTGCCCGGGGCCCCTCCCCCGTTGGAGCCCCGGCCGGCCTGCAGCCGGGGCTCCCAGAGCCACACACGCTCTTCTGGAAGGAACCACCGACTGTAATCTGGGTTTCTGCCATGGGTCACGTCACTTAACGACTGCAGGGGTTTGTGGACGCAGCCTGGCCCCCAGGCCACGGGTCAGGCAGCTCAAAATCCCCACCGCAGGTGTTTCTGTACTCGGCGCTGCCTGACCTCTGCCACAAGTTTCTGCCCGGCTACGTGGGAGGCGTTCAAGAGGGCGCCGTGACCCCTGCAGGTAACCTGAGGCCGCGCCCTCCCTTCCCCTCTCCCTGCCTCTTTGTCTCGTGGGCCCTGCCCTCTCTCCCGGGTGGCTCCCGACCCCAAGTGTGCTCACCGAACAGAATGAAAGTGAGTTTTCTCGGGCCTTGCCACAGCCCCGGGCCCCGATTGTCTCCAGGGCGGCCTGGGACTGACCCGGCCATGGGGCTGAAGGTCAGGTTCTTTGGTGAGCAGAGGACTGAATGTCCCCGGGCCCCACAGCCAGTTGACGTACTCGGCTCCTGGAGCATCTGCCCACCGAGAGCGTCCACCAGTGGCGTCTGGGTGCGGCGGCTTCTGGTTAGGTCGCCAAGAGCCCCGGCGGGGCCCCGTGGGGGGGATGCCGCCCGGCCCCTGCACGCAGAGGGCCCCCAGGGCAGGGGCGTCTGTGGGGCTTGCTGACAAGTACGCTAGGGGCACCCTCGCTCCCTGGCAAACTGCAGGCTGGTCACCCAACCGGAGCTCGGCTGGGGAGACTGAACCAGAGGCTGAATCTGTCCGCTTCCCTCTTGCAAGGGCCCGAAGGCAGGAGCCACCCATCCCTGGACTAACATGTGCCTGCTGGCATTTTGACCCGGGGCACCCGTCCACCTACTCACCCACCCACTCCTCCCCTCAGCTGTAGCGGGAGCCGACCAGCTTCCAGGCTGCGCGTGGGTGTCCCAGACGGGCCCCCCTGCGCAGCCGAGGCCCAGGAGGCAAGTAGGGCCTGGGCGGGCTGCTGTTCTCAAGGGGGGAAACGCTCTGATGTCTAAACCTTCGCCCCACAGGGGTGATCAACAAGTATCAGATCAACGGCCTGCAAGCGTGGCTCATCACGCACCTCCTCTGGTTTGCCAACTCGCACTTCCTGTCCCTGTTCTCCCCAACCATCATCTTTGACAACTGGATCCCGCTGCTGTGGTGCGCCAACATCCTCGGCTACGCGGTCTCCACCTTCGCCATGGTCAAGGGCTACTGCCTCCCCACCAACGTCAAAGACTGGTACGCTCTCAGCGGCTGGTCAGGCCTCCCGTGGAACGTGGCTGCTTCTACCCCCGACCTTTCTCTGTCCCCTTGGGGTGGGAGGTCGTCAAGCCCTGAGGATTGAGAATCCTTGAAGGGGGAGCCTGACGGAACCAGCTCGATTCTGGGGAACGTCCCTTCGAAACGCCGGGGGCCTCCTTCTGCCTTAGGGAGAGGGCAGCTGAAGGTGGCCGAGTCTGTGGTTGGCCGGGTCGTCACGTGTAGGGCTGTCGTGGGCACGGGGAAGCAGGAGAGGCAGCCCATTGCTCCCATCTCTGGAACGCGAGTGTGGCCTGGAACAGGCTTAATGAGGAGTCATGTTATCTGGGTGCCTTCCATGTTGAGCTCCCCGGGGAGAGCCCTGCTGGTTGGGGCCTTTTCGTGGAAGTCTTGGGGTGGACCGTTGTGCTCCCCCCAGCCAACCGTCTCTTCATCTAGTTCTTTATCCGTCCGCCCGCTCGCCCATCTGATCCATCCGTCCACCCATTCACCCACCCTTCCGCTCATCCATCCAACCTACCTACCCATGCATCCACCCATCCATCCACCATCATCCATCCACCCATTCACCCATCCATTCACCCACCTATCCACCTACCCATCCACCTACTCACCCATCTAACCCATACACCCATCTCTCCACCACCCACCCATCTATCTAACCCATCCACCCACCTATCCATCTCTCTACCCATCCATCTACCATCATCCATCCATCCATCCATCCATCCATCTACCCATTTACCCACACACCCGCTCATTCATCCAACCTGTCTGTCCATCCATCCATCCATCCACTTACCTACCCATCCGTGCACCCATCCATCTAACTGGCCCACCCACCCATCCACCCACTGAATCCGTCTATTCCCTCCACCCCACCTCCTCATCCACCTGTCCACCTGTCCTTCATCCCGGCCTCCTTCAGTCCTTCCGTCCCTCCCTCCCTCCGCCAACAGACGTTGGTTGGGTTCGTGTAGGTAGGCGCACGCAGTCGTGAACAAGATTCTTGTGCTCGGGCTCCTGCACTTTAGTCCCAAAGACAAACAAAATGTGTTTCCTTTCACTCTTGCTCTTGGGAAATGGCTTTGGACGACGGCGCATTGTGGTCCGTGTGGCCGTGGGGTGAGGAGGCGGGCCTTCTGTGGCCCCTGCGCACCGGCTCCACTGCCTTGCAAGACAGCGCCTGCTGCGGACTAGGTGTGCGTGGCTGTTTTTACCACAACTGAGGCAGGCGGACACAAACACGTTTTTGTCGTTAACACAAACCCCCACGTGTTTGTGAGTCACGCCCGAGGAGGGTCTCCACATCAGTCCTCTTGGCTGATTCCTCAGTCACCCCCAGGGAGCCTGTGGGCCAGGGACCAGGGCACTAAGTGCCCAGCCAGGGCTAGTGGTGGGCACTGGGGCAGGCACGAGGCTCCGGACGTGCTGCTCTTGCTTGCTCTCTACCTGGGCAGGATTTGGAATTTCACTCGCCCACGGGGCCCGGGCACCGGGAGTCCCTGCCCACTGCATGCTTGGCCGCGAGATTAAACCTTCCTGCAGTCCAGCCAGCTGTGCTGCGCAGCCGTGCGGGGCCTCGAGGGGCCTGGAGGAGGGCGGGGAGAGGCCCGGCTGGCCCAAGGACGCCTTGAGCGAGGTGCGGTCTCTGCGCTTCCCGGGGACGCGGCGAGCGTGTCAGGGGCCGTGTCTCAGGGTGGCTCTGCCGGGCCGTGGCCGAGGGCCAAGGGACAGCAGGGAGGCCGTGGGAAGCCAGAGGGACCGGTGTGTCCCCGGCCGCCTGCATCTCTGAGCTGCTGCAAGGGCGGGGCTCCGCACCCGCATCTGTGCATGTGTGCGCGTGCACACACACACACACCCACGTGCACGCGCACACACCCGCGTGCACACACGCACGCACACTCACACCCCCCGCGTGCGCACGCACACTCACACCCAAGTTCGCGCGCACACTTACACCTGCGTGCACACACACTCACACACACCCACGTGCACGGGTCCTGTGTGACGTGCTCCTTCACTGAGTGTATCTGTTGTTTCTATTTTCAAGCAAGTTCACGGGCAATTTCTTTTACAACTACATGATGGGCATTGAGTTCAACCCCCGAATCGGAAAGTGGTTTGACTTCAAGCTCTTCTTCAACGGCCGCCCCGGCATCGTGGCCTGGACCCTCATCAACCTGTCCTTTGCGGCCAAGCAGCGGGAGCTCCATGGCCAGGTGACCAACGCCATGGTCCTGGTCAACGTCCTGCAGGTAGCCCGTCCGCGGCCGGAGTGGGGGGGGGCTCTGGCGCTTGCTGGGCCCCGGGAGAGTCTCAGAGCCACACAGTTCTTGGGAAACCCTAATCCACCGCTTTTTATTTGTGTTTAAAAATTTTTTTAATGTCTTTTATTTTTATTTCGGTGGGGAGGGGCAGAGAGAGACACACACACAGAATCGGAAACAGGCTCCGGGCTCCGAGCTGTCAGCACAGAGCCTGATGCGGGGCTTGAACCCATGGACCATGAGATCATGACCTGAGCCGAAGTCGGACGCTTAACCGACTGAGCCCCCCACGTGCTCCAATCCACTGCTTTTGGGAGGGAGTCGGCCCCTTCCTGTGCGTCACCTGGGAGCGAGCTCGTGAGCTCATGGGGAAGAGTCTGTCACCGCGCGTCAGGCGCTGGCCGGCCTGGGGGCCTCACTGGTTCCCGGGAGACGCTCAGGCGTGCCTGTGGTCCTGGCCGGGTGCACAGTTTCTGGTCTCTGCGGGGTTTTCCCCACGGGGTCCCCGTGGGTCTCAGGCGGGACGTGAGGAACCACGATTCGGTTTCACCTTCTCCTTACCTGTGCGCGGGATGCCGCTCAGCCCGCCATGTCACCAGTGTCGCGCTGCAGGGCAGCCGGGGGAAGGGCGTCCATACCGGCGTGGACGCTGGCGGGCGGTGCACCTTCCCTGCTGGCTGTCCCCGGCGCCTCCCTGTGAGCGCCACAGCCTGGGTGTCCCCTGCCAGGGCATTTCCGGGTGCCCCTCTCTCGGTCGCCGTTGTGGGCCCCCCTCTGCTGAGATTGCAGACCCTCGCTCGCCCCTGGGCCCCCCACGTCCCAGGCACGGGGAGACGTGCAAGCAGCCCCGTGGGGCACGTTTCACCTCCTCCCCCACGTGGGCGTGGTTTCCCGGTGCGCCTGCCGGTGACCGAGGTCAGCACACGGCTGTCCCTGTTCTGCAGGCCATCTACGTGCTCGACTTCTTCTGGAACGAAGCTTGGTACCTGAAGACCATGGACATCTGCCATGACCACTTCGGGTGGTACCTGGGCTGGGGCGACTGCGTGTGGCTGCCGTACATGTACACGCTGCAGGTGAGGGCACGGCGGGGCGCGGCCGCTCCATCCCCGGGCGCCCAGACACGCCCCGGCACGTGCTGGCACTCCCTCCTGCACGAGCGGTGAGCGTAGGGACCGCGGAGGCTGGGGAGGGAGGCCGCCCCGCTTCCAGGGAGGAGGGCAGGCCTGGCCTATTGGTGAGCTTGGCTCCGTGACAAACACCGTAGACAGTGGGCTTGGACAACTGACGGTCACCATCCCCCGTCCTGGAGGCCGGAGCTCCAGGTCCAGGTGTGGGCGGGACCGGGGCCCCCGAGGCCTCTCTCCTCGTGCGTGGATGGCCGTCCCCTCCCTGTCCTGACGGGGCCGTCCCTCCGTGCGTGTCTGTGTCCCGATCCCCTCTTCTTCTTCTTTTTAATGTTTAAATTTTTTTGAGAGACAGAGAGCGAGCAGGGGAGGGGCGGAAAGAGGGAGACACAGAATCCGAAGCAGCTCCAGGCTCCGAGCTGTCAGCACAGAGCCCGACGTGGGCTCAGACCCACAAACTGCGAGATCATGACGTGAGCCGAAGTTGGACGCTCAACTGACTGAGCCCCCAGGCGCCCCCTGATCCCCTCTTCTTACAAGGACCTGGTCACACGGGATCAGGCCCCCCCCAGGTGACCTCATGTCACCTTGATTACTTTAAAGATCCCATCTCCAGATATCACATTTTGGGGTCCTGGGGGTCAGGGCTCCAACGTAGGAATTTGGGGGGGGACAGAGCTCAGCCCCTGACACGCCCCCCTCGGGTGCCCCACGCCATCTGCTGGGGCCCGTTTCTCCCCTGGGCTGCTCGCGTGCTCCTGATTCCGTGAGCTCTGTTTTCCAGGCGTGCAGAGCAGATCATATATGTGTACGTACGCTCGTGCATGGATCATACGTGTGTGATCATGCGTGTGTGTTTCTTACTGTGAACCAGGCCTGTTTCGGCTTCTGGGTGTACGTTGTGTGTGTGTGTGTGACGTCACATGTCACCCCTCACATCGTGTCTGCATCAGAGTTCTCCACGCCCAGGGCCGGTGGGGTGTCTGTGCACACATGTGTACGTGTGTAACTGGACATCTACCTGTATATGTGTACGTGTGTTTGTACATATGTACACACACGCACATACAGAGAAAGAGAAGTCTTAATTGGCGCGTGTGACCATGGGGCCCAGCAGTCTGAAATCTCCAGGGTGGCCAGCAGGCTGGAGGGCCGGGGAAGTGCTGGTGTTGGGTCAGCTGGCGTCTGAAGGCCGTCCGCAGGCGGAATCGACTCTTGTCTTGGTGGGGGGGTCGGGGGGGGGAGCTTGGCCTTTTTTTTTTTAAGCCTTCATCTGATTGGATGAGGCCCACCTATGGGGTAGAAAATGAGCTGCCTGACTCAGAAGTCTACCAATCTAAGTGTTAATTTTATCTAAAAACTAGCATCACAGCAGCTCTCTGGCCTCGCCAAGGGGGCATCAAGTTCCCCATCGTAAGATTATATTCGAATGATGCTTCTTCTGTTGTATGTTACATTCACGCTGTGTGTGTGTGTGTGTGTGTGTGTGTGTGTGTGTGTGAAGGCCGGGGAGTCACGGATTTGTCTGTTTGCTCACTTGACCACGCACCGAGGCAGGTGCTTTTGCTGACGAAGAGGAAGCCAGCGTGCGGGGCGGGGGTCTGAGGGTGGCGGGGCGGAGGTCTGAGCCCCGGCTGCGGCCCCTCTCGCCCCGCAGGGCCTCTACCTGGTCTACCACCCGGTGCGGCTGTCCACGCCCCACGCCGCGGGCGTCCTGCTGCTGGGGCTGCTGGGCTACTACATCTTCCGGATGGCCAACCACCAGAAGGACCTGTTCCGCCGCACGGACGGCCGCTGCCTGATCTGGGGCAGGAAGCCCAGGGCCATCGCATGCTCCTACACGTCCGCCGACGGACAGAGGCACCACAGCAAACTCCTGGTGTCGGGCTTCTGGGGCGTGGCCCGCCACCTCAACTACACGGGCGACCTGCTGGGCAGCCTGGCGTACTGCCTGGCCTGCGGCGGGGGCCACCTGCTGCCCTACTTCTACGTCATCTACATGACCATCCTGCTGGTCCACCGCTGCCTCCGGGACGAGCACCGCTGCGCCAGCAAGTACGGCAGCGACTGGGCGCGCTACACAGCCGCCGTGCCCCACCGCCTGCTGCCCGGGCTCTTCTGACGCCCCGTCCCGTGCCCGGTCTGCGGGGGCTCCCCCGGGGACCTCCGACTCCCCATCTGGGAGATCGGAGAGCCGGGCGCTCGGTGCGTCCCCTCCCCGTGTCCCGAGGCGAGCTCGGGTTGATGCCGCCTGCCTGCTCCCGGCAGAAGTGACCGGCGTCCCCTGTGTGGGGCTCGCGGACAGCCCGCGGTGACGTCTCTCCTCCGTGTCATCAGCGAGCTGCTGCGCTGCCCAGATACACCGCTGTCTGGCGCTGGTCGGGCGTCTTCGGCTCCCTCCCTCTCCATCTCTAAATCGAGCAGGAGTGGGCAGAGGCGGCGCTCCGGGTGTCAATTTACTGCCATTGGGCTCCAGACGCACTTTTCCTCACCCGCTCTGCCACCGTGAGCTGGGCCCTGGGGACATGTCTCCTTTGCTGCACGCACGATGTTAAATCTGAGGGACGCTGCACCGGGAAGGGGGCTTCTCCTCCTAGTCTCTTTCTAGTTTCATTTCGTTCCCCTGTTGCCCCTGGCTGCAGGGGTGCAGTGGGGGGACAGCCACGGCACACGCCCAGACCATGCCGAGGTCGCAGCATCGGCCATGGCCCCAGCGTCCAACCCTCTGAGCATCCAGCCACCAGCCTGGGCCTGCCAGCCCTCCAAGGGGGCTCCCTGCTTGCCTGGTGACCGAACACATTGGCTCAGGTGACCCAGAGAACTTGCGTGCCATCCCTGGGGCCTTCTCCAGCAAGATCCGAATCCCAGCCTTGAGGAGGGGATTTCTTTCAGGTGAATTTTTTTACCTTGGGCACTTGCCCTTAACCCTAGGATTTTCTTGAAAGCTCTCTTTCAAGATTACTGTCTTAGTTGACGTGGTAATCACATTAAACTTGCCCTATTCAAACCTCTGTGTGCAGCTGTCTCCCTGCCGGGCCTGATGGGACATAAGGGCTTGGTTCCTGGGTAGGAGGGGCGAGGAGCTGCTTGGGCCCCACGTTGGAGCCGTGGGCCCTCACAGTGGGGACTTAGGGGACCAGTGCCAGCCTCCCCCCACCGTCTGCCCTCTGCTGGGCCTCCTGTGCTGGGACCAGGGGTCCTTTCCATCCGCCAAAGGAAGAAATCCCAGCGCCACGCTGCCCACGCTGCCTACGCACAGAGATGCCCAGAAGCAGGCGCCAGGCTTGCCTTCTGCCCGAGAAACCAGCCGGGAAGGAGGTGTGAGCGGGGAGGGCGGGGCTCCGCAGTCCCTGCTTCCGTTAGGGACAGGCTACACAGGCTGGCGGCCTCTCCAATAGCCCCGGAGGGGTGAGCGCTCGGGCCCCAGCCAGGCCAGTTCGGAGGGTGGTTTTCCACGTGGCTGCTCACCACACCCCACCCCTGCTGCCTGTTCATTCCAGCCCCTAGGGGACTGAGGGGGCGGGTGCCTGTGTTTGTCACAAGCCACATGTGTGGCTTGAATACTGGGGAATCAGTGTCCCGGACGGCCCTAAGTGGACCCCTCCTCTTCTCTCACACATGGAATGGATTCATTTCAAAGAGGCTGGAGTGTGCTGGTTGTGAACTCTGACCCTGCTCCCGCACCGAGCAGCCGTGTGACCTAGATCAGGCCCGGTCACGTTTGTGGTAGCGCCCGAGCTGGGCTGTGCCCATCCCGTGCAGTGTGCTCAGCAAGTGTGAGCCGGGCCGTGACCCTTCTTGCTTGCCCTTATGTCGTGCAAAAGAGACCCAGCCTCTGCAGGCAAGGGCAGGATGAGCCTGGGAACCCCTCCTCTGTGAGCAGTGGGCCTGGGCCGTGGGGGCCTCTGTCTGACGCTGGTTACAAAGCACAGGGTGATCTCGGGGAGGCGAGGCCGCAGACCCTGGGCCTCCGGGACCACAGCCTGCCTTCTGCCTCTGCCCAGAGAGGGGCTGCCGGACACCCACAGCCCGGCGGGCTGGCCCGGGCCCCGGGAGGCCAGCACAGAAGGGATGGCAGAGGCTCGTGGCCAGTGGGAGGGGGCGCTGCTCTGGAAAAGGGCTCCGTCTGCCTCTCTTGGGCCTCGCTGGGCGTCAGCAGCCCCCAGGACAGGCTGGCCACGTTCAGAGGGGCCGTTGCCCATGAGGAGCTTAAACTTGGCACATCCTCCTCCCTCTGGGCCTTGGAAGACAATGGCTCCTTGCCCGGATCCT
Source organism: Mungos mungo (assembly GCA_004023785.1). Taxonomy (NCBI): domain Eukaryota; kingdom Metazoa; phylum Chordata; class Mammalia; order Carnivora; family Herpestidae; genus Mungos; species Mungos mungo. Next base: position 17,864 of record PISW01005011.1, read on the forward strand.
GTGGTATCGGCCCCCACGGTGCGCTGTGAGATGTTGACAGCAGCCTCCTGGTCCCTGTGTGCACTTGCCTTTGCCCCCCGGCCCGGTCTCGGGAGGCTGAAGGCGCAAGAGACAGGCTCAGGGTTTGAAGCGGCTAATCCCCAGCGACACAGCCAATAGGAGGCAGAGGCCGCGCTCCAACACAGGCGTGTCTGTCTCCAACCCTGTGGTAACCAGCGGCCTCCGGCTTGGTGGCTGAACACAATACGCATTTGTTTTCTCACGGGCCTGGAGATCAGAGTTCTAAACGAGTCTTCCAAGACTAAAATCAAGACATAGGTCGGCAGGGCCGTGTCCCTCCAGAGGCTCGCGGGGAGGGTCCGTCCATGGCTTCCAGCAGTTGGTGCTCCCTGGTCCCCAGTCCTGCGGCCCCGCCCCTCCAGCCCCTGCCTCCCGTCCTGCAGCCTGGCCCGAGACACGAGTGAGCTCTGAGTCATCAAACTGCAAATGAGCAACGAAGACCAGGGAAGCTGGCCAGCGCTTCTGGCGAGTCCAGGAAGAAAGGTTAGCACCGTGGGATACGTGGTCTCCTTAGTTCCGCTGGCAAATTTCATCAGAACCCCCGGACCCAGCCCAGACAACGCAGCCTCTCGGCAGTGTCAACATGGGCGCACGGAAGATTTCAGAGAGAAAACACTCTTTGACCCATTAGACCAGCCCCACAGGTTAATTAAGTATGACTTGTCTTGTTTCTCAGTCTGGAGTGTAATCTCCCGAGTCCTCGTTTTGAACGCCTCGCGGTGCGTGTCTGTGTCTCGGGCAGAGCAGCCACATCTGGTCTGGAGGGTGGCGGCCTGCCGTGCCGGGCACCCTGTGGGTCTCAGAGGCGCAGTCCCCCGGGTCCCCAGAAGCAGGTGCAACAGGGTTGTTCTCCTTCGGTGACTGGGCTCCAATCGCTGCGGGTGCACTGGTGGGCGGGGCCTGCCTCGAGTTCGCACATGCACTGGTGGGCGGGGCGCGACTGCAGACCGGCTGGTGGGCGGGGCGTGACTACAGACCTGCTGGTGGGCGGGGCCGGCCATGACTACCGACATGCTTGTGGGCGGGGCCGGTCGCGGCCTTGCTGACCTGCTGGTGGGCGGAGCTGCCCCCTCCCGGGCGGAAGTTGCTTTGGAGGGGTGCTGGCCCTGGCTGTGGCAGGGCAGCAGTTGCTGTGGGGGGACGCCGGTCTCGACCAAGCCTGCCCACCAGTTAAGATGGGTGGGAGCCACTCTGGAGGGGTGCCTGCCGCGTGAGCAGGTTGGAGGGACAGGCCTGCCGGGGGTGGGGGGCAGGGTGAGCACGCTAGCAAGGTAATGGAGAGCGTCAGAACTGGCACCCGCCAGCGTCAGGCCAGTGGTGCCAAAAGAGGACCAGGAAAGTGATGGCCCACCGGTGCCTCTGTTCCTGGAGAAAGTTCTGCAGATCCCCGCCCCCTCCAGAACGTGTCCTAAAATTGGTCAATAAATGTCCTTTGCGAATGGCCCCTGGTGCTTTTCAGACCCCCGCCTCTGTGCTGGGTCTTGGACTGAGCGGCACATAGCGCGCTGGCCCCGTGGGGCTAGGGTCTTACATTTCTGTAGCCCTCCGCCTCTCCCAGAGAGGAGGCTCGCTGATTTTCTAAGCCACATGTTATGGGGGCTCATCCTTCCAGTGCAGATCCCCGGAGGGGGCTGGAGGTGGGGCTTGAAGCCGCGGCTCCTCAGGAAGGACCTGGAAGTGGAGATAGCCACCCTCCCCACCCTCAGACGGGTCCCTACCCTGGGTGTGTTGTTCCCAAACAGCCTGGGGCTCTCTGCCCCACTGCCCTTCCTGACACGGCTTTTTCTGCACGTCTAGCTGTGGCCGAGCTGTTCTGCAAGGAGAGTGCTGCTTTAGGGCAGCTGCAGCCTTGGTATGACCTTGGCCGTGGGGCAGGATGGGGAAGGTGAGCTCAGGGCCTTCCTCCTCCCCACCTTCCCGTTCAGCCTGGAAATTACAAGCATGATTATAATGAAGTTTTCCATGAGATGCATGCAGGAAAGACGTGTCCGCACCCACGTGTTAGGACTCCTGAGGGCTGCGGGGTGGGGCGGTGCGTTGATTTGATCATCTGTTTGCTTGTGTTTTTATTAAGCGTTATTTTTCGGTAACTCCTCTGTAGGGCTACATTGCAGATCAGACTGCTGCCTGTGACAGGGGCAGATTCGAGTTATTTGTTTATAGAGAAGTAGACCTTCCGTCCTGAGCAGGCTGGAGAGAAGAGGGGATTCGGGGAGGGGAGGCAGTGGGGTCCGCCCTGGCCATGTGCTGCCGGGAGCCGTCGGGGCTTCGGGGCGGCCGTGAACCGGGACAGAGCCACTCCGGGAGGGACAGAGTCCCAGGCGTGGGCTCCTCGGGCTCCCGCCTCTCCCTGGCCTGGGTGCAGGAAGGGTTCTGCTGAAGGTGGGTGTTGTTTGCCAGTTAGGTCAGGAGAGGAGACGGTCAGGCCACGATGCAGCCAGAGTCTCGGGAGGTTGAGTAGAAAAGTTGAGTAGAACACTACGTGCGACATTAGGATGTGGGTCCACTCTGGTGTTTCTTCCCCAGGGAGGGGCAGACGGCTCTCACCCCACAGAACCACCTGCCCCTTACCAAACGCCCATCTTCAAATCTATGGGGGGTGTTTGCAAGGCACGCCCTGGGTGTTGCTCGGGAAGACCACAGTGAGGGGGAGACAGGGGTGGCATGGGTGTGGATGGGTGTGGCTTCCAGAAACTTGGTGTCCCGCACCTTGCTAGTCACCAGTGACCCGGAGAGAGCCCTGCGCACCTCCTGTCCCCGAGCTCCTGTCACCTCGGAATGGGGGTGGGGTGGGCGGTTCGCAGAGGGTCGTTACCACGATCACCTGGACCGACAGGGATCCTGCAGGAGGGCCAGGTGACCTCGCCTGTCACCGGACTGTAAACGCCTCCAGAGCTCCATCTCCGACGCGTCTCTGGCCTGAGCCACGCTCCCCACCTCACTGGGTGCAGAAGGCGTCCCCGGGTGTGCAGGTCAGCAGCGCCTGACGTCTCCCTCAGGTTTGCCCTCAGGTGATGGCAACTTTGTCCTTGTCCTTTCCTGGACCCAAGCCTGGAATTGTCCCTGACTCCCTTCTCCCTTCCGCATCCAGTGGGAGGCTGGTCCTACAGGCCGCATCCAGGGTCTGACCACCTCTCGCCCCCCCACCATGGGACTCTGCCCCAGCCTCTGCCCTCCCTCAGCCCGAGTGTTGCCATGGCAACCCTGGGGCTGCCCTGCCTGCCTCTTGCCCCCCCCCCCCCGCCCCGGTCTGTTCTTAGCCCCGCAGCCAGACATCCTGTTAGAACACAACTCAGATCATGTCACCGCCGTGTGGAAAAGCCAAGGTCGTTTGAAGGGCCTGCACTGACTCAGCAACGTCCTCCAGGGCTCCCAGCGTGCTGTGCCGTACAGACCTGTGCGCGGGCTGTCCCCTCTGCCTGGAGCCCCTCCCCGGACATCTATATGCCCCTCGAGGGCCTTCGATTCTCTCCCGAGAGTCCCCTTCACAGCGAGCCCTTCCTGCCATGCTCATCCCCGGCTCCCTGCCCTAGTTTTCTTCATGGGGCTTACACCCCAGGCATAGAATATCCATTGCCGACTTACTTTGTCTGCCCCGCCCCTGCCACCCCCGGAGCACAAGCCTGGGGAGGGTGAACCTCTAATTACTTTGCTCCTGTGACATCAGCCAGGGAGGGAGGGCTGGGGCTATGCATCTGTGAGCAGCAGGACCCATGCAGGCCCGTGGGGAGGAGACACTGGCCAAAGTGGGGACCTGGTTGGAGGCAGAGCTCCGCCATGAGGTAAGACCCCGGGTCTGGTCTCCCTGCCATGACCGAGCGCCTCCGTGTTGGGGTCCAGGGGCTCCTCAGTGCTGAGAGCCCCTGCCTGGCTTCCGTAGGAGCTAGCAAGGCCTGAGGCCTGTCGCTCGGTGAGCTGGAGCTAAAGAAATGGTGTAAGGACAAGCCAGTGGCTGGCGCAGCACGATGTGGGAGGCACCGTGAGACGTGGCCGAGCCGTGGAGGTGCCTCCGTCCGCCTGTCCCCATCTGACCACAAAGGCCCAGAGAGCTGACCGCACAGTGAGGAGAAACCCAGCAAATCCTAAAACATCAATCAAGGAGAAAGATCTCCATGATGATGTTTGAGAAAGAGGCTCTGGGCAGGCCAGCTGGAGCCGGGGGTGGGGGGTGAGGGGAGGCGGTGCCGCAGTGCCCCCCCCAGCCCCTCCTAAAGGCAGGACCCGTGGGGCACCCTGTTTGTTCTGTGCATTGCACTTTTCTTTCATTATTAATTTTTAGTATAGGCACTGTGCCCGACAACCGTAGTCAGGCACGTGTCCCAGAAAAACGACTCTGAAATAAGTCAGAAGGAACTTGGAAGTCGTTCTACAGCCAACGGTCAGACTAGCTGGTGCGCTCATCCTGCAGCGCTGTGGCCCCAGAGTCAGTGCCCGCCCCCCAAGTCTGTATGTTGAAACCCTAACCCTCAATGGGATTTTGGAGGTGGAGCCTTTGGGTAGTAATTCAGGTCACATGAGGTCATGGGGTTATGGCCACGTGATGGAATTAGCGTCCTTATAGGAAGAGGAAGAGGGGCGCCTGGGTGGCTCAGTCGGTTTAGCGTCCGGCTCGGCTCAGGTTATGATCTCACAGTTGTGGGTTCGAGCCCTGCATCAGGCTCTGTGCTGACAGCTAGCTCAGAGCCTGGAGCCTGTCTTCAGATTCTGTGTCTCCCTCTCTCTGACCCTCCCCTGCTTGCCCTGTCTCTCTCTGTCTCTCTCAAAAATAAAAAAATTAATAAATTAATAAAAGAAAAATGAAGAGGAAGAGACACAGAGTCTGTCTGTGTTGAGTGGCGACCAGTGAACTCGGAGTCAGCCAGCGCCTTCACCTTGGACTCGAGCCTTCAGGGCGGCGGGGATAAGTCTGTGTGCCCTCAGCCCGTGGGCCGACCTGACGGACGTGTGGAAACAGCTCAGCAATGAGAAGGAGTGACTGTCATACACACAGCTGGGCGAGATCTGTAGAGCGTTCCGGACAGAGCCAACAGATCCCAGAGTCCCGTGCGGTGCGGTTCCATCCTCGCACAATTCTCGTCGTCACAAAATGACGGAACCGTAGCGCCAGGTCACGGGCACCAGGCGTCAGGGTCGGGGCAGGCTGGTTCTGAAGGGCGGCAGAGGGGGACGCCTGTGACGGAATGTTCTAGAATGCCACTGCGGGAGTGGACCCATGAGCCCTCATGGCGACACAGTTGCACGGAACTGCACACACGTGTGTGTACACGTGCTCACACGCGAGGAACCTGGGCAGGACTGGCGGCTGCGTCCGAGTCACCATCCTGGCAGGATCACAAGGTGCTAACCGTCGGGGAAGAGCCCCTGGAGGAAAGCCGGGGGCGGGTGGGGGGCGGGCAGCTGGCTTTCTGTGGAGACCCCCTGGGTGCACAGGGGGCTGGTGGCAGGACAGAGCTCCCCTGTGCAGACGGACAGAAGGACGGCTGAAGCACCAACAGTGAGCTGCACTTACCGCGCCCAGGCCGCGCGCCCCTCCCCTCCGTCCCCTGCCGTGACCTGCTCAGTCCTCACCCCCAGGAGGGCAGCCTGAGGCCTGAGGCTCGCTGTTCCTGCCCCTCCCGTGGGAGGAAACCCAGCTCCGAAGTCTGAGTGGTTTTCTCCAGGCCCCGCGAGAGGGGCGAGTGTGCCTGGCCGTCCTGCCCTGGCTTCGGGATCCTGAGCCTAACCAGGAGCTGCGCCTTCTCTCCGCTCCCAGGCGCTGGTCAGAGCCTGCACCTCCTCTTACACGTGGGGTTCTGTTTCCCAGCCCTCAGCGCTCGGAGCAGCAGCCTGCGGGAAAGGGCATTTCTCCAGTTGGGCTGTGGGCACCGGTGATGGGAGCCGGCATCCGGATGGCCCATCGGGGGTGCTGGAGGACGTGACGAGCAGAAGCAAGGCTGCTAGGCGGGCCGCCCGCTGTGGCCCTTGTGGCCGCCTGCCGACTGGCAGAAGCAGCATCACCGTGCCCCGAAGGAAGCACGGACTCCAGAAATCCAGCGTCTGTTCAGCCCTACCCTCCGGACAGGCTTCGTGCCAGCCCCACTCTGGGCCCTGCCCACTCCCCTCTGCACCAGGCAGGTGCCGTCCTTTCCAGCAAGGTCCCTGCAGAGGGGGCCTGCAGCCACTTCCGTCCTGGCCTCTCCCGGGCCGGGACGCCGGGCCCTCGTCCGGCGCGACACCTTCCCTGGCCCAGGGGCCGGGACGCAGCTCTGCCCGGCATCAGGCTCTCTGCTCAGCTCCCAGCGTCCTCCATCCTCGACGGAGGCCTCTGCAGGCCAGGCTGGGGACTGGGGTCCCCAGCACAGCCCCTCGGAGGCCCCAAGCTCCTGAGCAGCCAGGAGAGGACCCAGGAAAAGAAGGTCGGCCAAGGTGACCCCTGAAGATGGCCCGCACAGCGCCATGGTGCTGCGTCAGCACGGCCCCGGGAAGCCCCTCCCACCGGCGCCGTGGCTAAGGAGGCAGGCAGGTCTGAGGTTCCCCGAGGGGTGCTGTGTGACGGGAAGCAGGCGTGTTGTAGGAGGCTGTGGCCGTGGGAATGCGTTCCTGGGGGGCGGGGCCGGGAGGCTGGAGGCGGCCAGCGCAGCAGGCGGCGTCACACCGCGTTTCATTTCAGCAGCTCCGCTCCCACGAGACGCCTTCGCTCCTGTAGGGTCTGCCGGACTCTCCTCTGTTTGTAAACAGGAAGAGAAAATGTCACTGGGCACGGCCAGCAACTGCTGAGTGGACACAAGGCCCCTTGGGACTCGGGCCCGCAGTGGGGGCACCTGGGTGGCTCAGTTGGTTGAGGGTCCCTGTCAACTACTGAGCTCCGCCGTTGTGGCGAGAAAGCAACCACAGACGATACGTAAACCGACGGGCATGACTGTGTCCTAATAAAACTTTATTCACGAAGCACACTGCAGGCCGTAGCCGGCGGAGCCCTGCACGCCCCAGCTCACCACTTCAGCAGGACGCAGACCGCGTCGGGCTCCCTCGGGACCCAGAGCCGGGTGTTCTGGTTTAGTACAGATGGGCTTTACCGCTGTGCCTAAGACCTCTTCCGAGAAATGTCGTTGTTACCGTGTGTTGTATTAGGGGCTAAACTGAAAGGCTAGAAAACACCCACTTTGCTTCAGAAGGAAGAGCACGTGACACCGTCCCCTTTCTGGTTCTTGGGTTTGGGACCCGGAGCCGTGAGGACTGTGGTCTGGTGAACGGCCACCAGGGGACACCCAGGGCCCACAGGGAGCGAAGCAGCTTGGCAGGAGGAGCCCAAGGGTGAGGCCTAGAGGTCGCAAAGGCGGGCCCCGTCCGGGTTGTGCAGCGCGCACACCAGGCTGCAGGACCCGAGCCAGAGCCTTCTCCTGACCCCACGTTCTTTGCAGGTTTGCGGTGCTGACATGCAGCGGTCACCAAATAAATGCTTTGTTTTATTTTATTGACAATTTTTTAAGGTTTATTTTTGGGAGGGAGGGGCAGAGAGAGAGGGAGACACAGAATCCGAAGCAGGCTCCAGGCTCTGAGCTGTCAGCACAGAGCCCGACGCGGGCCTTGAACCCACGAACCATGAGATCATGAACTGAGCTGGTCAGACACTTAACCAACTGAGCCCCCAGGCGCCCCCCAGCTGCTCCATTTTAAAGGGCAGTGCGGTGCCTCATTTCTAGACTAAGGAGCATGGTGTCCTAGGAAGCAAGCTGATGACACTTCAGGCCACGTTATTTAAATAACTGACCACCATCTGTTTGGGGGTGAGGGCGAGTACTGGGGGGCACGTGCGGGGCTGAGCCTCACCCGGGTCTCCCCTGAATCAGCTCTAGCCCCAGCCTGCACTCCCCCCGAGGACGGGACGGCCCCTCCTCCCAGGACAGCCTGGCTCTTCAAACACACCCCCCGGGCTCAGAGGAACGGGGATCCGCGCAGAGGAGCCCAGGCCCCGGCCGCGCCGCAGCGCAGGGAGTGACCAAGGACCGAGCCCCAGGAGAGGCGTCCAGGGGGATCACGCCTCTCAGAACCACACGCAGGCAGAACTGCAGGGTCTTCCCCAGGGGCCGACCCGGGTGTGGTGACCCGTGCAGGGAGGTAGCAGGGTCGTTAACACACGTCAGGCCGCCGGTGGCCGCCGGGAGCCGGCTCCGCGGGGACAGGTGCGGGAGGTCCGGGTGGCGCTCGCCGCTCACGCTGGCTGGCGGGTTGTTGGTTCCTCACTAAAGCAGGTGGCCGTCTCTGAAATGCCCGCGTACATTCCGTAAGAAGGAGGCGTGGGCCTGGGGGCCTCTACTCCCGACCACGGGGTCTGCGGTGCGGTTTTCCGTACAGGGGTGAACCTCTCTCACGTGAGAGCTGGGCTTCATGGTCCGGATGGGAGATGTGACATCCGACAGCCGTGATGATCCAGACATGGAGGCGGCGGTGGGGGGCGGGGGGTCTGGGAACACAGAGGCGTAGAGCAGAAGACCCCCGGGGGTGTCCGTAACCTGGCGTGATGGCGGCGCCCTGGCTGGCTTAGCGGTGCCAGGGCCCCGGTGTGGCAAGAGCCCCGCTGGCTTCCCCGCCCCGGCCGGTGACCCTGTTTGTACCTGTCGGCCACGACCGTCGCCCCGAGCCCCGGAGCCCACGCCCCAGCTCCCGCCCGGCGTCGGCGCTGGTCCCTGGGGGAGAGGCCGCAGTCCGTCCGCACAGCTCGGCTATCCCAGGGAGGAGAGGGCCCACTGTCCCGGTTTGCCCAGGACTGAGGGGTTTCCGGGGACCCGGTTCTTTTAACCCTGAGACTGGGAAAATCTGGACAAACCGTGACACATTGGTTACTTCATCCAGACTTCGTTGCTCAGATGGGAGGGTCCGGTTTGATCCTGGTTCTGTACCGTGAGGGCACCACAGCCATCTCATAGGCCTTTTGTAAAAGTTCCGTGCATTCCGGAAGGGCCCAGGGAAGGGTCAAGTCCATTTTCCACGGAATCTCCATGACGCCGTGTTCCGCTGGGGCCCCCCAGGGTCCGCAGGGGTTCACTGGTGACCCCGAGCTAGCCCCACATCTTGCGGAGGGTAGATGAAGTCAGGGAAGTAGGCTGCAAGGCAGCCGTTGCTTCCCAAGAGGTTGGGGGTGAGGATAAAAGAAAATACTTTAAAAAAAAAAGTTTATTTAGTTTTGAGAGGGATGAGGGACAGAGAGAGAGAGAGAGAGAGAGAGAGAGAGAATCCTAAGCAGGCTCTGCACGGTCAGCACGGAGCCTAACTTCAGGCTCAATCTCATGAGTTGTTGAACCATGAGATCATGACCTGAGCGGAAACCCAGGGTGCTCTGCCGACCGGAGCACCGGGCGCCCCATAAAAGAAGATGCTTTAAAGCCGGGGAAACCACATTCGCACCTGATTTTTGTAATCGAAGATGGCTGTGCCTGCTGTCTCGTCCTGAAGCCTCAGAATCGCCTGGAGGGCTTCTTAAGCCGAGATCGCGGACCACACGCTCAGCATTTCCGGCTCCATAGATGTGCGGCGAGGACGGAAAACCGCATGTCCAGCGAGTGAAGTAAATTCTGCTGGTCTGGGGACCACATTTCGAGAGCTTTCGTCACAGCGTTGAAGGAATTAAGTCTTGACTAGAGTTGTCACGCTTTCTGTAAGTGGTCACATAGTAAATACTCTAACTGGTCTCAACTGCTCAGCTCTGCCCTGGTAGCCCCAAAAGCAGCCATAGGCAATAGGTAAGTGAATGGATGTGGCTCCGTTCCAATAAAACTTTATTTGCAAAAGAGCCAGTGGGTCAGATTCAGCTCAGGGGCTGTAGTTTGGCAACCCCTGGTTTAGACCATTGCTGTGTGACTTTGGATAATATCCTTAGCTTCTCTGTGTTCTCTGCGTGCATGCATTGGGGAGCAGATAACTTTGAGCCAGTTGATAGCAGGCCTTCAAGGTTGTGGGAAAGGCCATTTATTTAGAATACAGAGACAGTGTAGCAGAGTGTATCGGGGGCGCCAAGGGGCAGGACCTATGTTGGAGTCCTGACCCCGAGCATCTCAGAACATGATTGCTTTTGGAGATGGGGTCTTTAAAGAGGTGACCAAGGGGTGCCAGGGGGGCTCAGTCGGTGAAGCGTCCGACTTCAGCTCAGGTCATGATCTCACGGTTTGTGGGTTCGAGCCCCACATCAGGCTCTGTGCCAACAGCTCAGAGCCTGGAACCTGCTTCTGATTCCGTATCTCCCCCTCTCTCTGTCCCCCACCCCCCTCTCTCTCAAAAAAAAAAACCTTAAGATAATGTTTTAAAGAGGTGATCATGACCCCAAATTAACATGGGGTCCCTGGGGTGGGTCCTGATCCCGTGTGACCAGGGTCCTTGTAAGGAGGAGGGATTAGGATACAGGCACAGAGGGACGAACTCGTGAGGACATGGCGGGGGGACGGCTGTCCACACACAAGGAGAGGGGTCTCAGGAGGCCCCGGCCCTGCCCCTGCCTGGACCTCGGGCTCTGGCCCCCGTGACTGGGAGACTGTTCAAGCCACTTGGGCCGTGGTCTCCGTTACGGCGGCCACAGGAAACGCGTCGTACCAGGTCCTCTGTGAGGCCCTCACGATCCTCCACAAGGAAGGGGAAGTTTCCATCCCACAGACGAGGAACCAGCCCAGAAGGGCCGAGTTCCTGGTCTGGGCCACGCCCGGGGCCACGCTGCCCTCGCTGCATCTCGGGGCCCAGTCTGCTGCCCAGTCAGACGGGGCCTGTGCCCCGCACATCGATGCTGCTCCGCGTCCTGACCCGAGGCCTGGCGCACACCGGCTCCTGTGTCTCCTTCCTTCCTGCTCTGAGTCACATGAGCTACTGCAGGAGCCACGCTGCGGTGTAGACAGGTTCCATCCCGCTTCCAGAAGATGGGCCGTGGCTCACGGGTGCCTCACGCACCTCCTGCTCTCTCCACGGATCTGGCATCTCTCCTTCCACCAGGGGCTCCGCGTCGCCCCAGAAGCGCATCCTCTCATGGCGACAGAGCCGCCTTTGAACACAAGGTCCGACAAAGAGAAGGTGTCACAGCTAAGGGGCCGGGTGGTGGGCGAGTGGGGTCAGGGAGCGGGCCATGGGGAGGGGGCTCTGGCCTCCTCTTGAGCCTTGACGCTAGGGGACCCCCTCAGGACGTCATCCCTGTGCTCAGGGGGATGAAGACACGGAGAGACCTGTCCCCTTTGACCCTGGCGGCGGACATGACAGGAGAGCTCACCAAGGGGCCAGGAGTGGGTGAGGACCTTGCATTTGGACCTGCAGCCGGTCTGTGGGCTGGGCAGTCACAGTCCCGCTGCACAGATGAGGAACCCAGAGGGTCTGGGGGCTGGGCGGTCACAGTCCCACTGCACAGATGAGGAACCCGGAGGGTCTGGGAGTGGACGTAGCTTGGCTGAGGCCGCAGGCCAGCGGCTGGGAGGCCCTCGGGCCCTCGAGGCCTGACCCTGCGGCCTTGCCCTCGGTCCCACTCCTGGTGTGTCCTGCTTGGAGCTCCAGCCTGCCTTCAGAGCTCCCACCTTCCCCCCCAGGCCCAGCCGCCTGCAGAGGGTTGTGGTATGTGTGGATTGGATTGACCAGGCTGAACTGGGTTGAGCTGGTTCTCGGAGTCTGTCAAGGACAGGAAGGGGAAGAAAGGAGAGCCCTCCCCCGCCCCCCCCCTGACTGCAGGATCTTCTTAGGGCGGGAGTGAGGTCCAGGTGGGGAGGGGCCGCCGCGGGGCCGTCCAGGCTCCAGGTATGATCATGAGGCTTTGCCTAACGAGGATGCTGAGGAGCTAATTAAGGAAGGAGCGAGGTTCTGCCACCTGGCCCCTAGAGCCCAAGGTGTCCAAGCAGCGAGCAGTGGCCCATAGGGCGGGCCGGCGCCCACAGCACCTCCTGCCCAGAGAGGAGGCCTGTGCCGTGGCCCGGAAACAGAGCACCATCAATCACGGCACAGGCGCGAGCTGCCGCCGCATTTGAAACAAAGCCCAGAGGGCTGAGGACCCGCGCTCTGCACGTGGACGGGCAGATCCCAGCCGTGGGCCGCAGCTGGGCTCCACGGGGACGCGGCACGGAGCCACGACTGTGAGACAGCAGGTGTCCAGGTTGAGAGCGGCGTGTGCCCATCAGAGCCCCCTTGGGCTGGAGAGAGAAGAGTGAAACAGGACTGCCCCTCACCCGAGGGCAGTGTGTCCCTCCCAGACGGTCACAGGCTCTCCAGACAGACAGTGGGACGCACGCGCACATAAACACACACACACACACACGCACACACACACGTATATAGAAAAAGATCTGTTCTGAGACACTGGTTCATGGCATAATGGAGACTGAAAATCCCAGGATCTGCAGGGTGAGTCAGCGGGCTAGAGCCTTCTGCTCTATTCATATCTTCAACTGATTGGATGAGGCCCACCTACCCTGTGAAGGGTTATTGGTATTACTCGATCTAGCAATTTATGTTAAAATATTAAAATGTTAAACTGTTAATATTACCCAAAAGCATCTTCGTGGATGCCCTCAGAATAATGATTGGCCACACGTCTGGGCTCCTGGTGGCCCAGTCACACGGACGCAGAACGCGGACCCTCCCACAAAGCCCTGCACTGGCCACGCAGCCTGTCTCCGGCACTCCTCCACCTCTCCGGGGCCCGCTGCCTGGCATTCTGCCCTGAGTCTCTCCGAACTCACCCCCTAATTATATCGGGGTCCCAGCAGGAAACCAAAGGGACCCTCGCGGGGTCGTTTGGTGAGGCTTTACTGGAGAGATGGCATAGGACGGCAAGCCTACGTTTCAGGACAGCGCACACGCTGGGGCGGAGCCCTGGGCTCCTCACGGGAGAGTTTTCGGGAGAGAGCAGTTAGGAGCAGAGGGTTCCTCCTCTTTTACCTTCGACAGCTGTGGCTAATGTCTGTGTGTCTGGTCTCATAAGAACATTTGCAGCCATTTGTGTCCAGGGGGGCCGACCCTTGGGGTGCGATGTCCCTCTTGGCTTGTTCAACCTGCAGCCCTCGGTCCGTAAAGCCAAGGCCACTCGGCTGCGATCCAAGGCTTACAAATAACCTTCTCTCTGTTTAGGGACATTTAGTGATGGATAATGACAATGGCGATGATGATGATGACGACAGTGTTGATTGTGGTGATGGTGGTGATGTGATGACAGGATGACGATGGGCTAAGCTTTACGGAACACTCACTCTGCCGTTTCTCGGCGGGTCGTTTTGCGTTCCGTTCTGCTGAATGTGTGGACATCCCAGCTTTGTGCTCACGACTGTTTGCGTCTGCGTGTGTGCTCAGAGATGCGGCGGTGACCGTCCCCGCGAGGCCTGTGGGCGGCGGCAAGGACAGGCGCAGGGCTGGGCGCCCGGCTGGCTCTCTCCCCTGCCTGATGGCGGGCCCCGGAAGTGCTCTCCCCCCTCCTTCTGACGTACGTTTTCTGCAGTGTTTCTTCTCCTCCCCACCAGCAGCCACGTGTCCACACCAGGCGGGTTCCGCCGTGCCACAGAGCCGGGGTGGGCCGGGGGGGGGGCGGTAAGGGACTCTGCACCGCGTCCTCCCTCCCCGCACCTCCAGCTGGGCCTCCCGCGCTTGCTCCAACCCCCTCTCCCCACAGACCCCGTGGCAGCGCGCCTTCCTGATTCGGAGACATACGGCTGTCCTTCCGTGGCCTGTCCACGTGCCTCCAAGCCAGTGAACGCGGGGGGGAGGGGTGGGGACAGCCGTGTGGCGTCCAGCAGGGACGTCAACTGCAGCGCAGCGGCCCCGCCTGGCGACGGGCGCGCGGATGCTCGGCTCCTCCCGGCCCAGCGGCGCCCCGACCTGGGTCGGAAGCTGCCCCCTCCCCGAGTCCAAGGCGGGGGGGGGGGACGTACATGAGGGCAGGTGACATTCGAGGGGCTTCTCTGGGTTGTTTGATTGCCTGTGACTCTTGTTTTGCGTATTTCCTAATCCTTCTACAAAACGCTCATGCCTTCCACGTAGACCGCACGCCCCGCGGAGTGTCATCTACTCAGGGTGAGTCTGAGGGCCCAGGGGGAGCCCTTCCTGCTCTGCGACTCCTATCCCGTAGTTTGGCCTCCAGGCCGTCAGCGTGGGCACGACGGGCGCCTTTAAAGGTTGGACTCCATTGCGTCTGCGCTGAGGGAAGAAATGACTGTCCACGAGGTTTGTTCGGGGATCGGTAGTGTGTGTCTCAAACCTGGAGCAGTGTTTTGATTCTGGTTTCTTCCTCTCTCTCCTCTGACCCCTGCACCCCTCCCTCCCTCTCCCCTCCCCTGTCCCCAACCTCCCCTCTCCGCCTCCCCCACCCTATCCAGGCATCCACCTGCCCCTGTTCCACACACAGCACCTGGGTGGGTGGCTCCATCCTGTGCTCGCTCTCCACCTTCAGGGACATGTGGGTCACCAGCCGGGAGTAAAGGACATCGGTTCCTCTGTCATCAGTAGGAGAAGCTTCTGACCGGGGACTCTGTGGATGCCTCCCCCGGCCCGTCAGTGCCAACTCCGTCCTGGCTGAATTCATCGGAGCTGAGAACCGGCTCGAGTGTGAGGGGGGCCCTTCCTCCCCAGACTCCATCAAGGACAGACGGTCTCTGTCCCCACAAGGCTTGTAACATCTGGGACGTGCTCACACGGCGGTCACTTTGTTAACGCAGGGTGCCGAAGGGGCGGGGACTCCTGACGCCCGTGGACCGGTCGGCATGGCTACGTGGGGGGCGGCAAGGAGTGAGCCCTGGGCTCAGTGCCATGAACAAAGTCCGCTCCCACTCACACCGCGTGTCCCCGGGAGGCCAGCGGGGCGTCGCGCTCACGGCCGAATCTGCCGACAGAGCAGACGCCGCCTGGAACATTGTCATTTACTGAGGGCGAGCCTGAGTGCCCTGGTGGCCCTCTCACTGGCCACAGAACGCTGCGGCCAGACAGAGACAGAGCGCGCCTCTGCCCACAGCTAACTGTCCAGAACAAGTCTCACGGCCCCGAAGTACTGCAAGGGCCGGGCAGGGCCGTCCCGCGGCCGATGCAGCGCCCAGATGGGAAGGACAGAGCGCCGCTGGGGTGGCGAGGGGCCTGGCGTCCTTCTGGTGGCTTGAATTCTCATGCCCGGCTGTGAGATCGGCTTATCAAGGCTGATCTCATAATTCAGGAATTGAAGCTCACGGACGGAGGCTGATCAACTCGGTGAAGGTCACTTAGACAACGACGGGGGCTCAAATCTGCGGACAAACCAACAGGGGTGCAGAGGGTGAGCAGCACGGGGGAGAAGGAGCCACAGACAGCACAGGGGAAGGTCCCCCACTGAGGACAGGTTTTGCAGGTGGACAGAGCCCTGGAGAGCCCCCCCCCAGACACAGCCTGACGACACTGCCAAGCACTGAAGGTGACGAATCCATTCCGGAGGCAGTGAGGAAAACAGCAGGAAACAGAGAATCCAGTGAAGAAATGGGCAGAAGACATGAACAGACACTTCTCCGAAGAGGACGTCCAGATGCCAACAGACACATGAAACGATGCTCAGCGTCACTCAGCACCAGGGAAACACAGATCAAACCACACGGCCACACCACCTCACACCTCCAGAGCGGCTAAAGTTAACAGCTCAGGAACACAGAGGCCGGCGAGGACGCGGAGAAACGGGGAAATCCTCGTGCACAGCTGGCGGGGACGCAAATGGTGCGGCCGCTCCGGAGGACAGCGTGGCGGGTCCTCAGAGAGTTAAAAATAGAGCTGCCTACGGCCCGGCAATACTGGTAGGAATTTATCCAAAGGATAAAAAAGTGCTGATTCGAAGGGACACAGGCATCCCAAACTATGGCAAGAGCCCAAACGTCTACTGACTGATGAACGGATAGAGAGGGTGTACTGTGTGCACACGCACACACGCACACACGCACGCGCACGCACACGACAGGAATACTACATTTTGCCATTTGTGACAACGTGGACGGAACTTGAGTGCATTATGCTAAGCGAAATAAGTCAAAGAAAGACAAATACCGTATGATTCCACTCATATGCGGAATTTAAGAAACAAAACAGATGAACAAAGGCGAAGGGAAGCAAAAATAAGATAAAGACGGAGAGGGAGGCAAACCATGAGAGACTCTTAAATATAGAGAACAAACTGAGGGCGCCAGGGGGTGTTGGGGGGGGATGGGCTACATGGGTGCTGGGCACTAGGAGGGCACTTGCTGGATGAGCACCGTGTGTCACGTAGAATAGGTGAATCATAAATTCTATTCCTGAAACCGTTATTACACTCTATGTTAACCAACATGGGTTTATATTTTAAAAAGTGGGAGAAAAAAGCAGACAGGTAAACTCAAAGCACAACCGCCAGGAAAACCCAGCATGCCAGCTACGTCTGGATTTCGGAACTACAGCAACCAGCTTCTAGAAGGCGCACGTCCCAGCGCCGCGTGTGTGCCCGTTTGCACAGGCTGCCAGGGCACCGGGAAGACACAGGTCCAAGGGCGTCAGAACTCCGACCGCCAAGCCTGGGCCGGGAGAGAGCAGCTGCGGGAAGCGTCCTCCTCCCGCCGGCGGCACACGGTGGAAGGAGACCCGCTGGCAGCATGGGCTCAGAAGGCGTCCGCCCGTGTGTTGCTCCCGGGGCTGCTGTCCCTCCCCGCGGCCGCCCGCCGCCACCCAGAACCTCCCTCCGCTCCGGGCGGGGCGGCTGAAGGTGTAAATCGGGGCGCCACGGGATCAAAGCGACGTGAGGCAGAAGCGTCGCTGCCCTTTTTCGTGTTCTGAGTTTCGCACCACACGCACCAAACGTTAAGAAATCACTTTGGGGGTGTCTGGGGGGCTCGTTGGTTAAGCGTCCGACTTCGGCTCGGGTCGTGATCTCGCGGCTTGTGAGTCTGAGCGCGGGGCTGGGGGAGGGGCTGGGGCCCATGTGTCGTGGGAACGGAGGTCAGTCTGGGAGGAGGGGCCGTTCTAGAGACAGCCGTTGGTGACGGCTGTGGAACAACGGGCACGCACCTCAGGCAGGCGAGCCGTGCGCTTAGAGACGGTTAGGACGTGAATTCTGCGTCGTGCGCATTTTATCACAATAGACGACAGCAGTCCTCTCGGGCCTCTGATCCCAGGAGGAGAACAGTCTCCGCCCAGCTGCCCGGCCCTGCGGCCGCCTCTGTGATGTCATGCTTCCTGCAGTGTCCCCTCCCTGCCCTGCTCTGTTTATGCTGGCCTGCACGCTGCTCTGACCACCCCCAGCCCCAGGGCCTTTGCACATGCCAGCCCTGCAGCCCAGGACACGGGGCCCCAAACGACTGTTTGCTGCTGGCTTCCTCCCTACACTTTCGTCTGCGCTGAAACTTTCTCTGGCACAGAGGCCTTCCCTGACCGCACGGCCCTGCCCCCCACCGCTCTGTCCGTGCCCTGCCCCACTCACCCCGCCCAGCTCCTATCACCCCCCATCTAGTGTCTGTCTGTGAATCCTCTGTCCCCCAGCCGGACCGCCGGCTCTGCCAGCGTGGGGACTTTGTTCCCTGCTGAATCTCGCTCGGCACGCTGCCCCCAGGACGGTCGGCATGGACTTGTTGAACAAATGAATGAGTGAGTGAATGAGAGAGATGAACAGGAAATGTGGAAAGTTTCCGCGAGAGCGAGCAGAGCAAGGGGTCAGCAATCTGCAGAGGGGAAAGACGCACGTGGATGATAAGATTGCGGATCAGTGCGCAGACTCACGGAGAGGTCTTCGGAATTGGGTGAACCTTAGATCCTACCCGCTGAGAGAAGCAGGGGAGAACCAGAGCGAGCTGATGCTTGATACCCCACCAGTAGGGGGCGGCCGGCGGGGAGCTGGGTGCCCTCGCTCACTGCTGGGGGTGCGCCCCATCTGCAGGGCTCTGGAGGCGGGGCCCTCCCCCCCTCGGCCGCCTGCCCGCCCACCCCCGCCCGTCGGGAGCACCGGGGACGTCCCAGCTGGTTCTCACCGCAACATTCACGCGCAGTGCAACCTGTGGGCGCTCCGGAGGGACACGGGGACAGCCCCGGGCAGTCCGTCACCAACGCTCGGCCCCTGCGAACCCTCTAACTCTGTGCGGCAGATGAGGGCAATGGCGTAGGGGCACGTAGACAGTGGCCGGCTCTCCGGAGAGCGCTGACCGCTCTGGAACCTTGGCGCACTCTCGGTTTGTATCAGCGTTAGGTGCGCGCGTAGTTTAAGGAGCCACCTGGTTCCAGAGAGGTGTCTGCAGACTTTCCGGAAAGCGCCAGGTGGTCACCGTCCCGGGCTGTGTGGCTGCCGGTCTGTCCCGGCCACGCAGCTCTGTCTCTGTCCAGCGGCAGCACGTCACCCCATTTCCAGTAGTGGCGGCCGTGGGGGTGTCTGCATTTGGCTCTGACCCTCTGCCTCGGTTTCCCCCGACACTGCTTCCCTGATGTCTCTCCTTTTCACCTGCGTCTCCCGGGCCGACTCAATTTCCTCCTTTCCTCTGCCGATCAGGGGGCGCACCCATCACTCCTGATCTCTTGCGGTCACCGAGGAGCCCTCCCAGGCTCGCTGCGCCTCACGAAGTCTGAGGCTGAGTCATACCCTGCCTCCAGCGGGCGGAGGACGCTTTAACTGCAATCCCTCCTCCCGTGTTACAGTCTGTGTTTTAATGTGATGAGACCCTTCAGCGAGGGCCTGCTGGCGATACCCGCTGAGGTCTATCTGATAATGCCTGTATCTTGCCCACACTTAAAAAAAATCTTCATGGAGCTGCAGTCCACGTGCCGTGAAATTCACCCGCACGCGTGTGATGCGGCGGTGTTGGCCCGCACGGAGCTCACGGCCACCCCCACCGTCCATGTTAGAGCCTCTTCACCTCGGGAGGGAACCGGTCACCGTGGGCCCTCGCTCCCGCCGCACTGCCCAGCCCCTGGCAGCCACAAACCTACTTGCTGTCTCCGTGGGTCTTCCTGTCACAGCCGTTTTATATAAATAGAACCACGTGGTGTGTGGCTTTCAGGGACTGGCTTCTTTCACCGAGTGTGTTTTCAAGGTCCACCCGCGTGGCAGCGAACCTCAGCACTTCGTCTTTCGGCGCTCACTGCTTCCAGTGTAGACGTGTCATCTCCCTCCCCGTGGGTTAGACTGGATCCACCTTCAGCTGACCTTGGGTGCCATGGGTTGAAGCTGGAGCCTGGGTCCCAGAATCCGTGGCGCTGGGGTGAGCCGCTGACACCGCAGGCTGGGCGCGCTGACGCAGCTGGTGGTCCTGGGCCGTTGCATTGGGGACACGCCCTGGGGTGGGGACATGCGCTGGGCGGGGACACGCGATGGGCGGGGACACGCGATGGGTGGGGACAGGCACTGGGTGGGGACACGCGACATGCACTGGGCAGGGACACGTGCTGGGCGGGGACACGCGCTGGGTGGGGACACACTGGGCGGGGACACGCACTGGGCGGGGACACGTGCTGGGCGAAGACACGCGCTGGGCGGGGACACGCGATGGGCAGGGACACGCGCTGGGTGGGGACACGCGATGGGTAGGGGCATGCACTGAGGGCATCGGACACACTGAAGCCCGGTTTCATCCTTTGCGCCCCGAAGCCACGGACCTCGGTGCTCAGCTTAGTAAGATGAAACATCACACACCTTTTTTGTGCTAAATGTTTTCTCTGAGCTCTTCTTTATCACCTGGGAACCAGATGACCTGCGGGGTACGGTCTGCAGCAGCCAGTTAGAAAATGACGTTCGGGAAAGATAACACGATGCCCAGCGAGGACGAAAGGCCAATAAGGCGTGAGAGACTCGGGGAAGAAGACCGTGAACTTTGACACGCTACAGGGGACCAGGACGCGGGGACAGAACAGCCCCGGGCCGATAGGACCGCGCAGGTGCCTGCTCTCCCCGCTGCGCCCCCTGCAGGTCCAAGGAGACTGGTGGGCGGAGTTTCACAAGGTGATACCCGCTTCCTCTGAGGAGAGAACCACACTGAACAGCCCGCGCACGCGCGCAGGCCCCTCCACGAGGGGTGCGGGAGCAGCCCCCGTGCCGATGGCCAGCCGCTCGCCCCGTGTCCCCCACCCCCCAGCACGGCCCCCGGCAGGGTCCCAGCGCATCACAGACATAGGCCTGGGGTCCAGCTTGTCTGCACGTTATCGTCCTGCCCGCCTTCTCCCTTCTGGACGCTCCTCTGGGTGTGGCTTAGGGGAGCTTTATACCCACCCTGTCCTTCCGGCGTGGACATATGACCAAAGGCTGACTGAAATGTCCCAGGAGGGGAAGCTCCGCAAGCCAGGCCGGGAGACTCACCTCCAGGTCGTGGCCATTGGGTGGCTGCTCCCTGCTGAGGACGCTGGCCCCTTGGATGACAGTCTGAGCTGCTGGCCGTGGTGAAGGAGACTGCTGGGGACTGAAGCTGTCGCAGAAGAACCCGGGGGTGGGGCGGGGGGGAGGGAGAAAGAGAGAGAGAGACGGAGAATCCCCGCCGCTGCGTGAACCAGCTGACCCTGAACGCCATCCGAGGACGCGTTCGTGGGGAGGCCTGTAAATCTTTTATGTAATCTAGTTTGTAGTTAAAGATGATTCCTGAGAGCAGACACGGTCTGGGGCGCAATCACATGACCTGTTGGGGTATTTAACCTCGTCCCTGGCTGTGTGTTGGAACCTAACTTTGCCCTTGGACTTCGTCCAGGATGTTCTTTTCCAATCCCCCAGCTTTAGAGCCTGAGGGTCGGATCCCTTCTCGCTCTTTCAGGAAGCCCCGTTCCTCGAGGGTTCGTGGTGGGGGAGGGTCAGAGCCCAGAGGACCCGACTCTGGGTCTGACTCAGGCGCCCTCAGGCTGCAAGGCCTCGAACAACCCACATCTAGTCTCTGCTCTGCCATCTACGAAAGGGGGTGTGACCCAGCCAGCGGGATTTGCAAGGTTTTGTTAAGGAAGGGCCCTCGGGTCTCGAATCTTCACCACCAGCCCCACAAGCCCGTGCAGCTTACGCAGACCCGAGGCCGGCCTGGCCCAAGCGCGCCCGGCTGGCCATCTCTGCCCCGCACCCCAGAACAGCGCACTCCACAGAAGGAGCGTCCGTGCTCCCTGGTACCCCTTCCCGCACCTGCTCCCCAGAGCTGCCGGCTGAGGTCCGCGGTGCAGGCTGGTGGGTGCCGGGCTGGTGCTCAGCACCAAAGAGACGAGAAAGCGTTGCCCCTGCCTCCTCTGAACTCAGCGAAAGTCCGAGGGAGATTTTGGGGTGCGGGGGTGCTGGCGTGAGGCCCAGAGAGGTGAACGGAGTCCCACCCCGTGTCCCATGTGGTGAGAGAGACACAGGTCACCTGCCGGTGAAAAGTCCTCTTGGGGAAGCGTGAGGGGAGGGGTCTGGGGGGGTTTCCATGGGAGGGTCTCCGCGTGGGGGTCTCTGGGCAGCCAAGCCCCCCCAGCTATTCTCGACTGCAGCCCCCAAGCCCGTCCCTAAAGGCTGCTTGGAGCTTGCTTGCCCAGGACAGAACGTGTACACGGGATGTGGGGGGAGGTGTGTGCGGTGTGATGTCCCTGTGGCAGCCCCGGGGGGCCTCCTGTAGGGGTTCCCAGCCCTGCCCCCGGGAGACACTGCCCGCTCCCCCTCCTCTCTGGGTCTCCTGGGAGCACCGCCCAGCGTAATCCAAGATGGCGCTACCGAAGTCTTCCAGGAGGTCTGGCAGGGCAGTGGGGTTTTGTTCCAGAAGGTGTGTCCAGACAGCGGTGCCTACACAGGCTGACTAGCGTTGTTCGGTCTCCTGCATGAACGGGGGGTAGTGAAGAAGCAGCTCCCTGGGTTTGGAAGACCCAGGCTGCCGGGCCACCCGCCAGGGGGACTTAGGGCTCCCTAAGCCATCAAGGAGAGAGTCCTTGAAGACCAGAATCAGACCACCATCTGTCCATCCACCATCCATCCATTTATCCATCCATCAATCCAACCGTCTCCCCTTCTCTCCCTTCCCCCACCCATCCAAACATCCATTTATCCATTTCTTACTTTGCCTGAGCAAAAGTCAGGGCTATAAAGTAGTGGGAGGGGGGCACTAAGGGAGAGAAAATAACAGGACCAAGTTGCAGAAAATTAACGAGGCCACCTCGCCCCTAATACAGGCAAAGCTTGCGTTGTGCCAGCCCGTCCTGAGCCCTCTGCATGTGACCCCCGGTCTGCGCCGCGGTCACGGGAGACGGGGGTTACCGTCATCGCTCTTAGAGGACACGCACGGAAGCACCCGGGGCCGTGCGCCTACAGCTCAGTCCCCGGCAGTCGGCGGATCCCAGTGTCCTCTCCACAGTAACCAGAACTATCTAAACAGCAATAGAATCAGGGTGAGCCTTCACCCCTACCTGCTGTTCAGTGGGACAGAGCAGGGGTGAGACAGGGTCTGACAGCAGAGTCAGAAGCAGCTACTGAGGAAACATCCATACTTATGTCCCAACGAGTCCAGAGTCCTCGATCACAGGTCCTCTACACGCGGACCCACAAGTCCAGCCGCCTGGGACTCCCAGCTGCGTAACTACCGGCATCCAGCATGCGATGAATGATAACTACTCAGGAGTGAGTTTCTCCTGTTAAATACACGACGATTAGTGATCCTAATGGTCCGTTAGGACTTAATTGGATGCTGAAAATTGCTTTGTTAAACGCCAGTTGAGGGATTAGGGTGAATGACTACAGACTCAGCCTCCAGTGACTTTCCTATTCCTGGAGACTCGGTCCTCAGCCTTGGCTGGGTGTTCAGTCCCAGTCTGAGACGTAACACAGTGCGGGCAGCTCAGACCCCGGGGGCAGCCGTTCCCCGGGGAAGCTTGGCCCCAGGTCTCATGATGCTCTGACCGGGGCAGCAGCAGTGAGGGAGACCGTAGGAAGGCCATTCTGCTACTCCCAGCGCCTTCTGGCCCAAGTGCAATTTCAAGGGCAGAGCACCCCTCCCCAGCTGAGGCAGGGCGCCACGCACTCTGGGTGTAGCCCAACCTGTCTGTGTGCTTGAGTGCCGGGTGGTCAGGAATATAGAGGCTGGGCTAGAGATGATCCAAGGGTAGGCTTCCTAGTTTTTATTTTCGTCCATTCTTCCATCCATCTGTCCATCATCCATCCGTCATCTATCCATCCATCATCCATCCGTCATCCATCCAGCCATCCATCCATCCATCCATCCAATATCCATCCATCCATCATCCATCCATCCATCCATCCATCCAATATCCATCCATCCGTCATCCATCCATCCATCCATCCATCCTTCCATCCATCCATCCATCCAATATCCATCCATCCATCCATCCATCTCCATCCATCCATCATCCATCTCTCCCTCCAACCAATGATCCGTCCATCAGTCACCCACCTAGTTATCCCTCCATTCTTCCCTCGCCTGTTCAACACTGAGGTTATGCCGTGTAAGTACACAGGCTTGCGGTCAAACCACGTGTATCTGAAGCCTGGTTCAAATAGGCTCTGTGACCTTGAACAAGTTACCTGACTCCCTACGTGGCAGTGTCTACATCTGCAAAATCACCTTGTGGGTGACACCTGCTCAAGAAACCATCATTATTACCAAATCTTTACCAAGAGTTGTTATGGTTTTAGAGAGAGGTGTGGAGAATGTCTGAGGTGCTGGGGGCGGGAAGGGGCTGGGGACGGCTTCACGGAGCGGCAGGGTACTCGGGACCTTGTCATACCCAGGTTCCTCAGACGTGGGGAGAAAGGGTGAAGCCTGGTCATTACACGTCTTCGGCTACTTGGAAACAAGGACGACCCTCATCCATCCACGTGTCCTCTGTTAAAGTCACACTCGCCTGGTCCTTTTTACGCAAACTGGATTAAGGTGTTGAAAGTGATTTGGCATTTGGGGACAAAACCAGTTGGTTTCCTGCATTTTGGTGACCAGAACAACCTTCAGTTTCCACGTCTCCACAAGAGGCCACAGCCAGCGGCCCGAGTCGGCGTGCGTCCGGACGGGCCGCCCCACCTCCGGGGCTGCCTGTTTACGGAAGGTGCCGGGTCTGTGAGTGCGGCGCCTGGGGTCGGAGGCGTAACTTCGGAGGCAAACAGCCGATTTAAAACTAAAAACCACGCCATGTATAGTCAGGCCGACCTGGCCAGTGTCGTGGAGCCTCCCGTCTGCTGCCTGCCTGCTACGGGGGTGAGAGGCTCCCCACTCAGGAGAAGGAGGGAGGGCAGTGGGTCCTGGTCTGTCCCCGAGTGCCGTGGGCAGCCTGCTGGGCGCGGTCCCAACCTCGGGCACCTGGCAGCCTTTGCGGGGTGCTCCAGCGAGAAGCCAGCCTGAATGCTAATGAACGAGTCCCCGTAATGCAGCGGAGACATCGTCGGCTTCTCCTCCTTCCAAACCATGGATGGAATGATGGAGAAGGGGGGCTGGTGGCCCCGGCTGAGCTCGGGTGGCTCACGTCAGCTCTCTGAGGTTCTCTCTGCCCATCGGTCCTGGGCTACAGTCCTCCCTCCCTGCCACACACACACACACACACACACACACACACACACAGTCCCTCTCTGCATCTGCACCTTTGTCCCTGTGCATATGTCTCTCTCTCCTTACGCTCTCTGTCCCCGTCCCTGTCCCCATCTCTATGAAACGGCATGTGAAGACATTTTGTAAGCCGCAAAGCTCTCTGCAAACACGAGGCGCTCCAGGCTCTGGGACCGAACATGCGTGAGAATCACTCGGGGGCCTTGTTAAAACACCAGCGCTGCCCCTCCCCCAACGCCCAGCATTTCTGAGCAGCGAGAGACCCATTTCTAACTAAGGTTCCCAAGGCGGTGCCGGTGCTGCCGGCCCGGGGACCCCACGTCGGGCGCCACCAACACAGGCGTTTCCGATGAGACCTGAGCTGGTCTTTCCAGGTCATTCTCCCTGTGTGTCTCCAGCACAAAGTAGGAACTATTTTGTAAAGACTTAGAGATTTCTAAAAAGTGTCTTTGTAAACGCATCATTATGGTACAGGAGAAGAAGTACATTGCTACATTTAGTTGACGGATGGACCCAGTATATTGACCAAAATTGTATGTAAGGTGCTCAGAGAGAGGGTAGAAAGTTCTAGAACTTCCCTTCCCCAAAGCGGGCCTAGATCGGGGCCCCTCAGTAGCCTGTCACCTGGTCGTTTGAGGCCTTGGAGGATCCCTGTCCCCGGCCAGTTGAAGCCCTAGCAGGTGCCCACGGGCCAAAGCCCTGTGTCCACGCCCCGATGACTGTCACTGGCGCATTGCCTGAAACTGGGCCGCAGCCCTTGCTTCCTCCCCTCCCCCTCTTCCCGGGAAAATTTAGACAAAAGCTCACATCTGTTCCCATCGGCCGTGAGCAGGAGGCTGGGCATCCGGGAGGCTGGGCATCCACGGAAAGATGGGTAACTGGAACCCGTTTGTCCAAACAAAATAAATTATGACCCCGACTCCCACAGCACACCCCCAGATTCAGAAATTCAGACCTCTATCTTATCTTCACCGCACCGCCTGCTTTGTCCTAAGGAAGGATTTCTCACTGATTTTTACTCATGACACCTGTCACATCCCAAAGTCGTTGACTCGGGGTTGACCTGGTGCGGTAGAGCCTTGGGGAGCAGATGCTGTTTGGAAAAGAGAGCGAGAGGGGGGAGCGGATGGAGACCAGCCTCCTCTGGGGTCTTCCTGGTCTGCATGTCCCAGAAGGCCTTGCAGCAAGTGGTCGAGTTGGGATTCAGTGACGGAGACACCGGAAATGCATAGAAGGCAGGGGCCGTACAGCCACTGACGTTCTTACAGGCAAGGCCCCAGCTGGCGGCCTCCAGGAGCCGACTCCAGACTCCCTGCTGGTGGCGGTGGTGGCCGGCCTCTGGCGCCCGAGGACAAAGCTTGCAGCTTCCTGGTTGAGCAGGTGACTTTGGGTCAGTAAAGAGCAAAGTGCCACCTTGGCTCAGTTTTGCTTTCAAAGTTGCTCCCGAATCTGCAGCCTCGGAACCCATTTCCTCCGCCTCGCCAACACTTCCCCCTGTCCTGTGCCTTTCTGCTGTAACCAGCTGGCGGGGACCCTGTTTTCCGCACCTGAGCCCGGACGGGTGCAACGTAGGGGCGCATCTTAGGGGAGAAGGTCCCTCATTTTCATCAGCTTCTCCATGGGGCTGTGACCCAGGAAAGGCTGGGAGCCTCACCCCCTTGTGATCCACGGGAGTTCAGGGTCACAGCAGGGGGCTGGGGGGGTCGGAGGTGATTGCTTCTAAAATACTCTACTCTCGGTCTCAGTCAGTTAAGCGTCCAACTTTGGGTCAGGGCATGATGTCGCGGTTCGTGGGTTTGAGCCCTGCGTCGGGCTCTGTGCTGACAGCTCAGAACCTGGATGGAGCCTGTCTTCAGATTCTGTGTCTCCCTCTCTCTCTGACCCTCCCCTGCTCATGCTCTCTCTCTCTCTCTCTCAAAAAAAAAACCTCTACTAATTTATACCCTGCCCATCTGGAGTCTCAGCTCCTGGGTCTAATTAACGCACTCACCTGCAGCCATTTCACCTTTAATTCAAGTCATCGGATTCAATGACTTGTTTAATAAATACGCGCGGCATAAGCATCGCCGGGTCCCGCGCCAGGAGCCGGGGAAGCGGACGCACCTGCCAGGGTTCTGGGTGCGCCGCCGGGAATTGCAGGGACTTTGTGGGAGTTTAGGGGGACTCTGGAGCCTGGGGTGTCGGGTCACTGTATGTCTTCCCACTTCCCTCCCCATCACAGGGCCTGGCTGGCCTGAGTGGGCGAGCGGCTTGCTCCCTGCCTGCACCGCTGCGGGGAAGGGGCGGGGGGAGGGGGGCAGGGGCACCTGCTCAGAGGCTGCAATTACCCTGATGGAGCCGCAGCCCCTCCAGAGACCAAAGCCGCTCAGCTGCTGCCTGCCCGGGGGGGGGGGGGGGGGGGGGGGGGGGGGGGGGGGGGGGGGGGGGAGGACAGGCGGGGGCGAGGGCAGGAGGACGGAGGGCCCAGCGGAAGCTGCTTCCTTGGGCGAGGGGCTGACGCGCTGAAAGACCAGCAGTCCGCCCAGAGCCCCACTCCCGACGCGAACACTGTTTCAGGTTCGATGTCTTAGCTGAAAGTGGAGAATATTCTTCCCGTTGCCGTCGCAGTTCTGCCTGGTGGCAATCTGGGCCCCGCTAGGTGGAGGTTGCTTGAGTGTGCACAGGGGGCAGCCTCAGAGAGAGAGAGGGAGGGAGATAGAGAGAGAGAGAGAGAGAAAGGGAGAGAGAGAGAGAGGGAGAGGGAGGGAGATAGAGAGAGAGGGAGAGAGGGAGAGACAGCTCTGGGCTTTGAGATCTGGGGGCTGCTCTTTGCTGTCAGAGCTTTGGCGAGGGTCCGGGGTGGTGGCCTCGGGAAGCTGTGACATCACGCAGGAGTGTTCTGGGCGCCCTAGCAGGACACCTGGTCCCACAGCAGTGAGCCTCCCAGCGGGGTCCCTCCCACATGCCAGTTCTCTCACCTCAGGGGGGCCCAGGCACCTCCCCCAGGGCGCTGGTCGTGTGTGGCGACGCCGGCCCACCCGTGTGTCATCTGCGCACCCAGACCGCCTGGTGGGGGGAGCCCCTCCCACCGCGGGACCTCAGGAAAGGCGATGCCAGGCGGTGAGCCCCGGGGGAGGCCCCGCCTGGCTGCCCTGCCTCACCCACCACCATCCCCGAGTGAGTCCCTGAGTCCCCAGGAGCCCACGCCGCAGGACGCTCTCCAAGCCCCTGTTCCCGGGACCCCACAGGCCGGGGCCACAGAGCTCGGCCCAGCGTCCCCTGTTCGGATTCTGGGCTGCTGCCGCCTCCCTGTGGGCCCAAGACGTGGGACAGACTCCACTTCTCCCCAAACCAGGTCCAAAGAGCAGAGCGAGGCGACCAGGCTGCCCCAGGAAGAGCGCACGGGGCTGGGCCGCCCTGGGCGTGTCGCCCTCTGCCAGCGCCCTCCAGCCTCACTCACAGCAGCCGGTCCCGCAGCCCGACTCTGTCCTGCCCTCCCGGGAGGGACCCGGTGCCCTGTGGGCCACACTCTCAGGGCACCGAGGAGTGCACGCTCAGGCCTCCCCAGGCCCATAATCCAGGCCCCTCGGGCAGGACCCGGATCCGGAGCTCCGAGACTCCGCACAAGCAGGGGGTCCCCGGGTGCCCATGGCCGGCCCACCGGTAGGTGTCGCCCTGACACCAGGTGACACTCCAGCCTGTCTCTGCTCCTTGGTGAAGATAAGCCTTGCGTTTTCAGCCAGCGTGTGCAGGACCCCTGGGGGAGGAGCCCGTGGGGCCATGTGTGTCCGTGTGTCCGGATATTTAAAGAGGGGGATGGGCTGCACAAGCACGGTCCCAGAAAACGTCCTGAGGGCAGAGCGCCGGGTCCTCCCGGGCCAGGACCCTCCCCAGGGAGGCGCAGCCTGGCCGGACACGGTTTCCCCAGCTGTCCTCAAGGGTGGTGGCCCCAGCGCAGTGCAGGGTGGGGACCACCAGAGGAGCTGTGGGACGGGGACACGTGTCCCTCGGCGCACGTCAGTTGTCACTCTTGGTGTGGTGCGTGGCATCCGCATTCGGCTGACTTTCTGAGCCCCGCAGGGGCCAGGCACCGAGCTGGGGGGCTGGGGGGGCCCTTCCCATCATGCAGCTGGAGTCTTGGGGAGACCGGTCAGGGAGGACAGAGCTCCTTCCGAGGGGCGAGGCCCCGGATGCCACCCTCCGCCCCCTCCCCCGCAGGTGCCTCCCAGCTCGTCCCCTTGGCCCTGCCCGAGTCCCAGAGCCCACACTTTCATTAACGTCTCCGCCCTTCAACCATTTCAGGGTAAAATCCCACGAGGACCCTGACAAGGCGGCCGGGAAATGGTGAGATTTGCATTCCAGAGCGTGGAGGGTGCTGTGGACGAGGCCACCCAGAGACGGAGGCCAGGGCCACGTGAGCCGTGTGGGGCCCCGGTGCGGGCCAGCAGGGGTGCGTCCCCCGTGGGGGCCTGGTAAACCTTTAAGGGCACGACTGCTACCCAGAATACTTCTGTGGCTTTGAGTCTTTCTCTGACACAGAGCCGCGATGATGGTCTCACTGAGCGCTGGGCCTGATTCATTTCCTGGGGGGAAATTCCAAGGCAGCCAGGCGCCCCCCCCACATCGGGGACCCCTACTCTGCCCAGCCCCTGCCGGACCCTCGCTGAGCGGTGGACCCCATTGCCTGCAGCCCTGAGGAGCGGCCCTGGGCTTGGAGGGCGGGTCACTGAGCCAGGGGCCAGGACGCTGTGGGCGGGAGGGCTCAGCCCTGCCCAGGCGGCAGTGGGGCATCCATCGCAGGCCGTCCCAGGGCCAAGGCCGGGCCCACACCTGTGGTCTGCAGTGCACAAGTCTGGCCCCGCTGCGGAATCCTGGGGCAGAGTTTGCAGGGCTGTTGAGAAAGAAGGACACATATGACGTGTGCCACATTGACACTCGGCCAGCCATCCCTCTTGCAGTGGTTGTAGGAGCGCCCGGGGATTTGACGGCCCCCTGCGCTCGGCCAGCTGGTCCGGAGGATCCCTGAGGCCCCCAGCGTGCACCGGGGCCCGGCCAGCCTGTCCACTCGCACCTGAGCCAGAGCAGGAAGCGACCGTTCCCGAGGGCCTGCTCGCTGCCAGGAAATGCGCCAAGTGCTTTTCAGACACGGGGACCCCTTCAGCCCCACGGAGGTGCCGAGCTTGGGGCCCCCAAGGTCACGTACCAAGGACGTGGGGGTAGACGTCCCGGCCCCTCCCCGGGCCCAGCAGCCCCCCGAGGCTCCAGCTGGAGGACACTTTGGGCTCCTGAGCAGAGACTCGAGGTCTGGGGAACCGGACTGGGGGGGTCGGTGAGCAGCCGGCGATTGGGACGTGGCGTCCAGCCGCTTCTGCCTCTCCGCGGACATCAACTGGATACAGCCGGATAGAGCCGGCTCCCCGCGGAACTCCGCACAGTCGGGAGGCGCCCGAGAGGACCCACAGGCCTCAGCCCTCTTCGTCTTTAAAGAGAAATCGTCTAACTAGTGAAAGGGGTGCACACAGGCCCCGCCCCTCCGTCTTCCCCCGCTGAGCCGCGGGCCAGCAGCAGGCCGAGCCCCAGCCCAGGACGGTCTCAGAGCCGGCGCTCCACGGCGCTCACAGTCCTTGGACCAGCACTTGGGCCCGAGGGTGGGGCCCGGAAGCCCGAGTGGGCGCCCGCACGGTGATGAGCTCGGCGGGCTCCAGGCAGGTGACGCAGGTGACCGGCTGAGGAAATCGGAGGCAGAGAGCGGTCTCTGCGAGCTCGCCCAGCCCGCGGAGGGGGAGGGTTCAAATCTGCCTGAGAAACCCAGGCCTCTCCTTTCCGGGCTCCAGGTTTAGCTTAGTTCCCCAGAGGGAACCCCGTGAGAACCACACCTCCAAGCCCTCTGGTCACACGTCCCTGCAAAGTGAGCGGCTCAGGTGTTGATTTCTTCTTTATTGACATCGCCACCCTCCTTGGGTTGAGGGGTCAGGTCATAGGTCTCTTAACCCCTGCATGGATGGCTCTTCAACCTCTTCCCCAAACCCGTGTAGAGGCACCTGGGATGGAGGGATAGATTGGGGGGGGGATGGATGGATGGATGGATGGATGAGTGGATGGGTGGGTGGGTGGATGAGTGGCTGGCAGGTGATTGGGTAGATGGATAAGTGGTTGGATGGGTGGCTGGGTGGTTTGAAGGATGGAAGGATGTATGGGTGGGTGAATGGGTTGATGGATGAATGAGTGAATGGGGGGGTAGATAGATGGATGGCTGTGTGGGTTGAAGGATGGAAGGATGGATGGGTGAGTGGATGGGTAGGTGGGTGGGTGGTTGGGTGATGGGTAGGTAGGTAGGTAGATGAGGGACAGATAGACTAGAGTTGGATGCAGACAGGCAGACGGATGCTGTGAAGGAGCCCACCCCCTCAGTGCAGACTCCCCTCCCAGCCCTGCCCCCGGGGACCCTCCTCCCAGCCTTGCTGCAGACTCGGGATGTTCTCTCCGTGTCCCCCGGTGCAAGGCTCCCCTTGTGCATGTGACGGCGAGGCCTGAGGTGTGCACAGATCAGGGTAACTGTGCTCATGAATGACACGCTTCATCACGCCCGGGCTGGGAGCTCACGAGAAGCAGAGAGGAGCAGACAAGCCCCCCACGCTCTGCCCCGAGTCCAGGCTGAGCAGGGCCGGGGGCCTGACTTAACCATTGACCAGCTGTGTGGCCCGGGGCGAGCAGCCCGACCTCTCTGAGCCTCAGTCCTCCACATGCTGGGCGTCACCCGTGTGCTCCTGTAGCGTGATGTCTCCACCAAGGGGAACCAAGTGCTCCGTCAACTGCCCGTGTTCCGCACGTTAGGAGACGTTGGCTGTTGTTACCGTGCTCAGTGCTGCTCCAGGACCGCCTGCACCAACAGGGAGAATGAGGAAAACCATGATGGTGGCGGTGACGGCCGTGACAATGACGACACAGGTGACAATCGTGTCATCTCCATTTGCTGACTGCCCCGCGCAGGAGGTGCTCCGCTGGGTACTCGCCATGCAATTCATTTTCCCCCACGTGTCCCCGTCGCGCATCCTGAAAGGCAAGCCCCCCGGAGAATCTGTGGGTTCAGGTGTCAACATCAGGGCTGGCGTTTGACCCTGGAGCCCCTGGTCTCCAGCCCCTGCTCGGGGTCACTGCACACACCAGCTCCCTGTCTCAATTGTCCCACATCCCCAAAGCATCCTGAGGTCAGCCCCAGAATTTCCAGCCACAAGAAGGACCCCTCCCCTCGTAGCCAGGTCTGCAGGGCCCTGCTGTCCCATCCCACCCTTGGGAAGGCTGCCTCTCTGCGGGACAGCCAGGGTGCGGGCTGCAGGGCGGGGACCCGCCGTCTCCCGGGTGTGACTCTCGTGTCTCTCCCTCCAGCGTTCAGGCCCCCGGGGTTACGGTCCGGGCTCTGCGCTGCCTCCCAGCCCGGGACTCCTCTTCGAGGAGGGGTTAGAGCAGACCCGGGTCCAGCTCCGGAGCCAGACAGACTGGGGCGGTGGGAGGCAGAGGAGAGTCCCCTAGGGTCAGGGGTCCGTTGGTGGAGAGCCCGGCCTGCCGAGGGTGACAGGGCCTCTGCAGGCCTCACCCGGAACCCAGTCTAATCCACACCTGAGCATCCTCCTCCCTGCGTTCCTGGCCTTCCCAGCGCCGGGGGTGGGGCCTTCCCTCAGCAGTGAGTGCCCTGCGTCAGCTGTCACTTGGAGATGCTCCCCATCCTCTCCTCCTCCTGAAGGGCCTGGTGCCACCACTGCCCTGCGGGGCGGCCTCTGGGCTGCTGCTGTGGAGGTCCGTGCAGAGTGGGCCGCCACAACGGGCCACATGGAGATGGGGGGCGGGTCCAGACCCCCCGCCAGCACACTACGGCGGCCCAGGGCACACGTGGTCTTTCTGGCACCGACCCTAGTGGCCCTCTGATTGGTTCCCACCGAGTGCAGCCTCAGCCCCGTGACCCAGGCCGTACCTCCCTGGGGTGGGCACCACTGAGACCAGCCTCAGCCTTGAACCCAGGGGGCTTGGCCACGGTCTAGTTCCCTTCCACTGTCCTGCTCCTGAAGGCTCTCTCTGCCGGCAAGTCTGGGCCCCCGTTTTGAACCCCAAGACCAGCGGGCTCTAGGAGAGAGTCCTCATTCTAGACTTGGGGGGGGGGTCTGCCTTCGAGAGGGAGACAGAACAACGGGCTGGAAGTGTCTAAGCCCCGGCCACTGCCCCCCCGAGCATGAAGCACCCACGAGGCCGAGCGCAGGCCCGGAAGACTCCCAGGCTCTCTGCTCCCGCGTGACCTGGCGCTGCCTCTGCCCCATGGTGGAGGAAGCCGAGGCGCTGAGTGAGGTCGCCATGATTAATGGGTGACACCAGCTCGTCCCAGAATTGAGGAAATGGGTCATCTTAGAGGACCTGGGCGAGAACACGCACGTGTCACCTCTGAGTCTGCACACATCACCAGCCAATGGGGAGAAACTTCTAGAAGGTGTCAGGAAGCAGACTTGGGCCTAAAACCACAGGATGGTGGTGGATGGCAGGTGAAAAGACTAGATGTGATTGGAGCTGGTATTAGACACAAAGTTAGAATATTCTCTTTTGTTTGTCCACAGGCCCCACACCTTGCGTAAGATTTGGGTTAACCTAAATATGTTTGTTGATTCAAATATGTATAGAGAGAGACTCAGATACATATGTAGATTCAAAAACAGCTTTAGGTAAACGCTTGCCTGAGATCCTGGCAGGTGACGTGAAGGAGCAGTGACAGTTCAGACTTGGTGCTTGTTCCTTGACTGGGACATAAACCCAGTGAAACAAGGCCAAAGCAAATAAGGGGTTCTTTGTCTTGTATAACTGAAAAGTCCAGATGTTGATCCACTGTCTAACTGGATCTAACGGACCCATTGTGTATCAGTTAGGCTTTGCTGTGTAACAAACTATCCCAAGACTTAGTGCCCTAGAACCACCACCACTGTATCACTGCTCATGAGGCTGAGTCAGCTGGGCAGTCTGGCCATTAGCGGGGTGATAAACTGGGCAGGTGACTCACGAGATGGCCAGCTGGCCCCCGCCATCGGTTGGTGCTGGAGGTTGAGGGGTGATGAAGTGACAGGGCCGCGTGAGTTGCCCTCTAGCGGGCTGGCCCAGGGGCAGCAGGGGAGAGAACTCCCACACAGGCTCGTTCCTAGCCTTTGCTTGTGTCCCGTTTGCTACCACTACACCGGCCAGCGTTAAGTCACAAGGCCAGGCCCAGATTCCAGCACGTGGGGAAGCAGACCCAATCCCTTGACTGCGGAGGACTCTCAGGTCACAATGCAAAGAAGCATGCTTACGGACAAAGAAAGAATGGGCGGCCATTTTTGCAATCAATTTTGCACATCGGGCTCCAGGCTGGGCCTGATCCAGGGATTCAAGCAGCATCTTTGGAATCTCCCCGTCTTGGTTCTGCTCTTTTCCATGTCGGAGGCACTCTTAGGCTGGCTCTCAGGGCATAGCAAGCTGGGCACGGCAGCTCTGGGACTACAGGATGAAAGGCTGTCTCTCCCAAAGTTCTGCAGAAAATTCTGGAATGGCCTCTCCTTGGCTCTGATTGGATCGTATGCCCATCTCTGAGCAGACTTTGCATTAGAGGAATGTGAGGCTCCCTTCAGGGACCAGAAGGGAGAGTGAGCCCCACCAAGCCACACGGACAGGAGGGGAGCGGTCGGCCAAGAAACCGGGTCCCAACACCGGAAGCCAGAGGACACCCAGTGGGCAGATGAAAGGCGAACGCCCGTGGAGCGCCAGACAGCCCCAGGGAGTGTCTGTTCGTGTGTTTTGCCCATTTTTATTTGGGTGGCTTGCCTTTTTATTATTGAGTTGTACGAATTCTTTATATACGCTGGATATAAGTCCGTGGTCTTAATAAATATTTTGCGAATATCTTTTCCAGTCAGGAGTTTGTTTCGCTTTTGCTTTCCTAGTGGCATCTTTTGAGTTGATGAAGAGAGTTTTTTCATTTTGATGAAGACTAGTAATTTCGCTTTCTTGTTGCTGTTTTCTTTCCCTGGCCTGTCTGCCTATCTCAAAGCTACAATGATAACCTCCTGGTGTCCGTTCTAGAAGGTTTGCGGTTTTTGTTTATACATTTAGATGTGTCTTGAATTGATTTTGTTTTATTTTTTTTAATGTTTATTTATTTTGAGAGAGAGAAAATGTGCAAGTGGGGGAGGGGCAGAGGGAGACTGAGAGAGAATCCCAAGCCGGTCCCACGCTGTCGGCGCAGAGCCCAACCTGGGGCCCAATCTCGTGAGCCGTGAGACCGTGACCTGAGCCAAAACCAAGGGTGGGGCGCTCAACCAGCTGAGCCCCCAGGCGCCCCTTGAATTGATTTTTGTGGATAATGGGGGCAAAGGTTGAGTTTCAATTCTTCCAAACAGATATCCACCTGCCAGCACATCCCAGCGGCCCGCGGAGGCAGCTTGGAGTTAACGGAGAATCAGCGGCCAGAAGACCCCTAGAAACCTCATGCTTGTGT
>PISW01005011.1:52931-146648 GCA_004023785.1 Mungos mungo
CCCCCCCCCCCCCCTCCTCCCTCCCCCCCCACCCCCACCCTTCTCCCCAACTCCCCGTCTCCTCTCTGGAGTCTCCTCGACAGAGAGGCCAGCCCCCCGCCCCCCGAACACACAGCAAGATCCACAGAACTGGTGCTGGAGAGGCTGATACTCCAGAGAAACATCTGAGGTCAATCTTGACCTCTTGAAGTCCTCTGTTTCAAACGGCGCAGCCCTCCGCTCAGTGCATGCTGAGCTTCCCCCAGGCCACGGGGGAGGGAAACCGCCACAGTCCTCGCTCCCGTGGGGCCCCCGGGTGGGGGACTCAGACGAAAGCACCTCAGCAGATACAGGAAATAACTAGAGGCGTGTGTGCTCTGTCCAGGAAGTGAGGGGCTCTAAGACGGCAGGGAGCAGAGGAGGACCAGCAGACGTGCCCCCGGGCATTTGGCGGATCGTATAAAAACCCTTGGCCCCTCCCTCCGCCGGACAGTTCGGGGGCACAGGGGACCGCTGGCAGGCAGGGATGCCTCCACCTGCCCAGGGCACCGGGGCCCTCAGGACCGCCTGTTTGTCCTATTTCCACTTTAGATTATACGTCCCTTGCACACAGGCTAGTGCTGGGTAGATGCTTGGACACCCTAATGTCATTGAACTGAGTCCCCTCCTTGGGCCCGTGTCACCTGAGAGGAGGGTGGGGGGGACAGTGTGGGAGACTCTCCAGAGCTCCTGCCCTTGGGGACCCGCAGGGATCGGGGACGTGGGGCCCAGACGAGGGCGGCTGGGCTCGAGCAAACCTTGCCCTCCGCCCCCTCAGCCTTCAGGGCCTTCGGGACCGGACAGGAAGTGAGGGCTGCTGGTTCTAGGGCTCAGCCACAACTGGGGACCCTTTTGTCATACCCTCCAGGCGGCCAGACGGTGCCACTCGGTTACCTCTGTTGACAGGCCACTCCCTGACTCCCAGGGCGGCCTCAGCACCTCGGGCGGGGGCGGGAGCCGTGGGTGAAGGAAGCCCAGCGTTCTGGGACAGAGTGCTGGTCGCAAATCCGCCATGGGCACGTTAAGTCCTTCTGCGCGTGCCCACACACTCACCAGAAACCCTGTGTTTCCCGTGTCCTTCTACGCACTCGTCAAAACAGCCAGGCGGTTTCTTCTTTCTCTGATCCCAGGAGGAGTGTCCCCCGGCGTCTGGCCCCACGGGGCTCGGGTAAGAGCTGGGGGCGCCCCTCCCTCGCGCGGACCCGGGCCGAGCAGGGGGCCGACGCCGCGGCGGGTGCCGTCAGACCCGAGGGCCCGGTGGGCGATCTGGGCCAGCAAATCTGCTCACACGCCACCTATTTTGAGAAACGGGGACATCAAAAATAGCAAGGCCCTAATTCCATAGCCTGAAACTCTCATCTAGAGAGCTGGGAACAAGCTAAGACAATAACTCCCGATCCTCTGACAGGTTCACAATGGGATCTTTTTTAAGTACTTCAAACTTTGAGAAAAAAGAAAAAAACCTGGCTAAGTGGTTTTTAAAGACGGAACAGAAGCTACCAGCGGCGTTGGGGCAGGATGATCTGGGAGTCATCAGGGTGGCCCGTCTGCTCTTCCACGGGACGGACCCTGACTTGACGCGGCATCACGTCCGCCGGCAGGAGAGAAGGTGGTCTGGGAAATCCTGGCCGAAACGAGTGGAGTCACGCATCATGGTGCTCAGCCGACAACGCCCCAGACCCGGGCGGAGGGTCTTGCTTCAGACGAGCCGTAAGGGTCCCAAATAGCAGAGGGTTGGTGCGTTCGAGAACTCGGGGAGTTTAGGTTCTGTTCCTCCTCACCTAGAGCCTTCCCGGGAGCCTGGGTGTGGGCAAGGCCACGGGCACACAGACGCCCGCCCAGACCCGCGAGGATAAGCCGAGCACGTCCACCACCGTTCACGAAACACGGGTCAGACCCGGGCTGGGGCGCGGCCCCGCGGCGGACCCACCTGGGCTTCCGACGGCCGCGTTCCGGGAGGGACACAGCGGCCGCTCGCAGTGGGAAAGTGGGAAGGCAAAGCCACTGGGCACCTGCGGGGCTCGGGGGGTGGGGCCGCAAGTCTTGATTTGGGCTGAGGTTGCGATCTCTCGGTTCGTGAGTCTGGGCCTCACGTCGGGCACCGCGCTGACCGCGCAGAGCCTGCGTGGGATTCTCTCTCTCCCTCTGTCCCTTCCCCCTGAAACAAACAAACAAACAAACAATAAACAATGCAAATCCGTAAGAATGATTTCTCCAGAATCTGGTAACCAACAATTTGAAGAGGAGTTGCTGGCCAGAAGGGAGGGAGACGCACACCCATTCTGTGGACGTCACCTGACACCGGCCGGTCAGGGGCTGCACAGAAAGCGGTGTTTGTCCAGAAGAATAGATGACGGGGGCGCCCGGGGGGCTCAGTCGGTTAAACATCTGGCTTCAGCTCAGGTCATGATCTCACGGTTCGTGGGTTCAGGCCCCAGGTCGGGCTCTGTGCTGACGGCTCGGAGCCTGGAGCTGCTTCGGATTCTGTGTCTCCTTCTCCTTCTGCCCTTCCTCTGCTCATGATCTGTGTTCTCTCAAAAATAAATAAATGTTAAAAATTTAAAGAAAAATGTACAGATGACGCGAATGCTGAAGACGTGAGTAGGCGGTGAGAGCAGACATCTCTGAGGAGTGGGGGTGGGGGTCCCCGTCTGTCTACACGCACGCACGCATGACACACGTGCACACGCGTGCAGAGCCTTGCACGCACTCACACGCACACACACACAACACGTGCACACGTCCTCCACAAAAGCATGAAAGGGAAGGAAAGAAAGGACCGGCCCTCGTGTCCCCCGAGGGGAGGGGTGACAGGGCGCAGATGCTGGCAGGCGCAGCCCAGACCGTCCCATCGTCCGGGGAACGTGCCTGTTAAACCCTCGCTTTTCCTTTAAATGCCACAGAGCCGTGAAGAGGCGCCAAGGCCCCGACCGGGTGTGGAGCCGGGAGCCGCTGGGGGTCTGGGCGCACGTTTCTGCCCGCGTGTTGCCTTCCTTGCGGGGAAGCCCGGGTCGAGCCCCTTGGCCCACAGACGAGGATGCTGCGCTGCTGTCACCGAGCGGCCACACGTCCCCACAGGAGAAGGGCGCGTGGACCATCTGAGCAGGCCGAGTGCGCTCCAGCCGGTCCTGCGCTCGCCCCGCGGGCACTGAGCCTCCCTCGGACCCGAGGGGGCCTCTTCACCTGCCGCGGCGGGCTGTCGTCCACACCCTGGGCACAGGGGCACTGCGGGCCCGTGCAGGAGACAGGCCCCTCCCACGCCTCCGAGGTCCGTTAGTCCCTTCTGGGCCCGGGCTCTGTCATCCTGAGCGGGGGGCTCACCTGGACAACGCTGCCCGCCGCAAGGACGCTGCCGATTCGTGGCTCGGAGTCAGCGATGGCGTCACCTGGACCTCGGGTCTCATTGTGGCTGGGCTGGGGGCCTAGCCTCGGCCGGGGCCGCACCTGCGCACCGTCACGCTCAGACACGCGCGGTGGCTGCCGTCCCCACGGCAGGACAGCCACGGAGGGCGGGTGATCCAGCCACCGTCTGGGCTGCTCCTTCTTTACAAACAAAACAGCAGCCGCCCCCGCTTCCCTGTCGTGTCGCTGCCCCTGACCGTCTAGCCCTGCTCCGGGCTCCAGGCGACCCCAGCCGGACCACGGGTCCCATGGAGCCCACGACGGGCCGAGCGTCAGGGTCGTGCACCCAGCCGGACACGAATCCAGCTTCCAGCCCCCCAGCCTCAGTTTCCCTGGAGAAGTGGGGACAAAATCCAGCTCCCATGGTCCTTGTTCTGATTCCCATCCCCTGGCATTTTCTCTTGGCCTCTTTCCTTCCGTCCAGGCCAACCCTCCGAGTGAGAGCGGATTCCCTGAGGTGAGCGCAGACACAATCACACATTTACACAACACCGCGTTCCCCTGGGGAGGCGCGGCGGAGGTTCTAGCACGTTCTCCTCTTGGCGGAGCCGTGTAGCCCAGAGCGGCTAAAAGGCGAGTTTCGAGCCGAGACCACGGAGACCATTCCTGCCAAGTCTCTTAATAGCTGTGAGCCCCCGGGTCCTGGCTCTGGGAGCAGTGACTCCGCGGCCCCGGGACGGGAGGGGGGAGGCGCGTGGAGGGGACAGGGCGGGAAGGGGACCGGGACATGGAAGCCGGGGCAGCGGCTGGCAGCGGGGAATCCCCGGGCCGGGGACTGCAGAGCCGTGCCAGCCTCTGGGAGTGGGCGCCGAAACCCCGGCTCAGCATGCGCGCTGGGAAGGAGGCAGTGACATCCTTGGTACGCGTGGGTCCGTCCTGATGACCAGGCTCTGCTTGATGCCAGTCTCTCCCTCTCTCTCCCTCTGGGCAGGTGGCCTATGGCTCCTTGGATCAGAGTTTTCTGAGAGATGGAGCAAGTCCGCAGAGGTGCCCCCGGGCCGTGACCAGGGCCTCCGGAGCAGCCTGGGGCCCTGAGACTCATTCCTGCTGAGCTTTCCTCGGCTCCTGCCGCAGGGGGAGGGCGCGGGCTCGCCCCCCCGGCTGGTGCCTGTCCCCGTGGACCCAGCTTGGCTCCTCCGCCGCCCACAGCAGCCCTTCCTCCCCACCCGTGCGCCCAACCCCTCGTCACAACTCTTGTGGGAGACAGAACAACGCCCATGATCCTTGTCCACGGAAATGCAAACCCGTGGTGGCGGCGGGAGGGCGCAGCTCCTGTCCGTGGACGGGACAGCCGGGGGCGCTCGGCAGCCTGACTCCGGACTCCTCGCACCACCTCCTCTCTTCGGAACCGCTTGTGACATCTGAGTGTCCCCGCAGCCATTAATGAATTAACACAACCTTCAGTCTTCACCTTACATTCCCGAGAGCCATGATTTTGCCTTTTTGAAGCTTTATTCTTCAGCACTTGTGCTCGCTCCTGCTTTTCTGGCCATTCCTTTGTCTTCTGCTGCCGACTGTCCCACGTCAGTGAGGCCCCGACATGTCCTCTGGTCCCCGAGCCATCCTGCCCACCAGCCGCCTCCACCCAGTCCAGCCTCCAGCCTCAGGACCGCAGGTGATGAGCCTTGTCCCCACCCTTGGCCAGGGGCACCAGGCTGTAAATCCGGCTCCTCGACGTGGCCACGGGGCCACCCAGCAGGTGTCTCAAAAGGGGCACGTCCAAGACAGCGTGGGGCCCACACTCCCCCCTCCCCAGACCTGTTCTTCCTGGGCTCCCAGCTCAGTCAGTGGCTCAAGGCGTAAATCTCGGAGCAGCCCCGAATCTTTTCTCCCCCACCCACGATGGCTTCCCCGCTGCCACCCCTGCTCGTTGGAGCCACGTGACTGGGACAGTGAGCTGCATGAGGGTGGGTGTGCGGGATGGGGTCCCTGGGGCTGCGGGGGGCAGGGCAGCGGCGTCTCCCCTGTGCCTGCCGGAAGCGCCCATCAGCACTGCAAGGACATCCTGAGGACACCGTGTGGCCGGCACGGGGCCCCATGGGACCTCAGGGGGCTGGCCAGAGCGCTCACCGGTGTCATGGACCGCCACACCCTCCCCGGGCTGCCGCCGGGCGCAGAGAAAGGCCCCTCCCTCGCCCACGCCGGTGCCCCGGAGACCAGCGTGCATGAGGATTGCTGGAAAGGCTGTGAAAGCCCAGGTCCCTGGACTCCACGCCCGGACGCTGATTCGCGGGTCTGTGGCTGGGTCCACGGATTTCCTTTCCTAATAAGCTCCCAGGTGACGGCCGACGACGGGCCACACTGTGAGCGGCAAGCTGGTGAGGGGGTGGGAGCAGAGACAGGACTGTGGGAAGGAGAGGGAGGGACCTCGGTCGGAGAATCGTGGAAGTCACAGATACAAGCCAATTAACCCACGAGCCCTCCCACGGCAGGGACCGCGTCCTGCTCGGCGACATGCTCACAGTCTGACCCTCCCCTCCCCCGGGCCCCCGTATCCCGCCGGCCTTCTAGTCCATGCGAATACTCGCTGTTGGATGGGTGGAATGACATCATTCACTCTGCTGTTTGTTTCCGGATGCCACACTGGCCGGGCGCTGTGCGCCGCTCCCCGGGCTGGGCCTGGTGTTTGTCCGTCCGGGTCAGCTCCCAGGGGATGCCGAGCGCTGGTCCACAGACCACACCCGGAGCCGCAGAGAGCCGGGGTCTGGTCCCCAGCCCTCAGGGTGCACATGGGGGCCGAGGCCAGCGTGGGGCCCTCTCTGCTGGCTAAGGGGGAGGTCTGGGGAAACGCCCCCTGTAGCCCCGGCTCCTTCCCCGGCCACAGCAGACGACGTCTGTCCCCTCTGCCGTGATGACTCTTGGTGGTTTCCCACGTTAATGTCTCAAAGCAAACAGCTCAGGGCCACCCGGTTCCCGTCTTTAGGTCACAGCATCCCCGTGCCCTTTGTGGGCGCCCTGACTAGGGGGCTGCGAGGGAGGGTGGCCACCCCTCTGTGTGTCAGGGGCTGCTGGGTGCTCTCTGCGAAGTGGGCTTCTCGACCCCAGCTTCCTGGCGGGGAAGACAGCGAGCACGGGCTCGGGCCCTGTGACTCCTCTGGAAGGGGCTCAGGGTCCCCTGGGAGGCACTCGGGCAGGGGCGGGTTGGGGAGGGGCATGAGCACGTTTGGCATCGACGATGGATGGGCGCTGGCCCCTTCTCCTGGCCTGGAGCCGACGGTGGCTCCCTCCAGAAAACGTGCCTGCCGCCCTGAGCCCAGCGAATCTGGACAGTGAGCCTCCAGGTCAGGGTTGGGCGGGCGCAGGGGGGAGGAGGGGGGGGAAAGGAAGGGGGAAGCAGCTCCCAATGCAGCAGCGCCCACAGGGCCTGGGCCGTGTTCTGCGAGGCGGCAGCATTTGCTGCGTGTCCTACAGAACGGGCGGGGGCGGAGGGGCCTGCCCAACCCCACATCACCCCGCCCGGCAGAGTTCAGACTCCGGCCCCCCTGGACCCCAAGCAGAAGCCCCCCAGGAGGAAGGCGATGGGGTGCAGCAGGTGCCGGCTGCGGTGTGGGTCCCGGGCTGAGGCTCGGGCACAGGGAGCAGCTACGCCTGAGACACGACTCTGGCTCCACTCAGGACCCAGGAGGCCAATCCCAGCTCGGCAGCAGGAGCGCACGGACCGAAGCGCTCAGGCCCGCTGCAGGGGCTGGGTGGAGAGAGCCTGTCGTGGGGCCTCAGGGGGACAGACACTGTCCTTGAAGCTGGGAAGGCACAGGATGCTGGGGGGGAGGATGGCCAGGTTTGGGCACAAGCGTTTTGGCTTAGGGATCTGGGAGACTGGTCCCTGGAGTTTGGAGACAGAACCCGGCTGGGGTCAGGCTCCGTGAGCCTCCGCGGGTGTGTGAGGTCCCTGCCCGAGGGACGTCCAGGGCGGGAGGTGGCACCAGGAAGGGCCGCGGGGTGATGGCCGATGGGGGCCAGGAGCCCCCAGCAGAGCCTGAGGACAGGACACGCACACAGGAGGGTGAGCACCCAGGGCTAGGAGCGCCAGGGACAGAATCCAACGGAAAAGCCAAAGGACCAGGAGGGGGGTCGTGGGAAACTGGAACGGGGTCTGTCTTCCAGAAGCTCGGCTGAGGGGGCGGTGGGTTCGCTGCTTCTCCGTCTCTGTCTCTCTCTGTCTCTGTCTCCTTCTGGCTCAGGATCAGTGCATCAGTCAGGAGGGGCGGCTGAGACTCAGTCCCACAGATCGGGGCTCACACTGCAGAGGGTCACTGTCCCTGGTCCTGGAGCCGGAGCCCGTGGGCCAGGTGGGGGCAGGGCCGAGTACACCTGAGGCCTCTCTCCTTGTGTGTGGACGGCCGTCCTGCCCGTGTCCTCATGGGGTCGTCCCTCCTGCGTGTCTGTCCTGATCCCTTCTTCTTACAAGGACCCCGGTCACACAGGATCCGGGCCTCCCTGGTGACCCCCTTGGTAACCTCAATCACGTATGTAAAGTTCTGGCTCCAGATACAGCCACATCCTGAGGTGCTGATGGTTTGGACTTCAACCCAGGAACTTGCGGGGAGGACACAGCAGCAGCTTGACCTTGAACTCTCACGTGGCTGTCAGCCTGAATACTCCAGACTCTTCCAGCCCTGCAATTCCTTGTGAGGTTTTCACGGTGTTCAACCAAACCCTCAAATTCTCCACTGGGATTTCTCATGGGCACCTCCGAGTTTCCAGGTTCCAAACTAAGCCGAGAACCGCCCCCCAACATGGGCACCCCAGGGCCTCCCCACCCCCGCGGGCGCCCCGGGGCCTCCCCACCCCCGCGGGTGCCCCGGGGCCCCCCCTCGTGCTCATGGTACACGTCCCCTCTGCAGCCTGTTCCCAGTACAAATAAAAAACACCTGTGCTCAGCATGGATGACCAAGCCAGGAGCTGCCCTTGACTCCCTGCCGTCCCCAGGTCCCCCCAGGCTGGCCGCTGCCCCCCCAGACCTTGAGTCCAGCATGTCCTGTGCAACCACCTGTTCTGTCCAGGGCCCCCTGCTGGTCTGTTGGCCTCCCTTCCGAGCCCCGCGTGCCGTGCCCCTCGGGCTCCAGTCATTTCCCTCCCCAGTGACCGAGCAAACCCTGTTCCTTCTTCCTGGAACGTGCTTCCCACCTGCTGGCGACCTAGACCCCACTTCCCCCAGGTACTTCCTCGCTCTGTCCCAGCCACCGGGGAACCTATCTACGGAGCACCTGCGGTGTGCCAGACAGCGTTGTAGAGGGCAGGACAGAACAGGATGGAACAGACAGCAGCCAAGGACAGATGACAAGCAGGTGGGTACAACAGACAAACCGATGTCAGGTGGCGACATGTAGGGCACAGACCACCTCTTGGAGGAAGTGGTCTTTAGGCTGAGACCTGCAAGACAAGGGAGCCAGGCATTTGAAGGCCAGAAAAGAGCATGGGGGGGGGGTGGGGGCAGCTTGTGCAAAGGCCCTAAGGTAGAAGTGCGTGTGGTTTGTTTGCAAAACAGAAGAATGTGCAATTGGCTGGAGCCCATGGAGACACGGGGAGAAAGGTACCCTTGGGGGGGTGGGGGGGGGTGAGACCAGGCTGAAGCCCGGAGGGTTTGTAAGCTCAGGAAAGGCGTCTGGATGCTTTCTGCATGAAATAGGAAGCCACTGGTGAGTTCTACGTAGAGATGGGCTGCGATCTGGGTCATATGATAAAAGATCACTCAGGCCTCTGTAGGGAGAGTTCTGAGAGGAGGCAGAGAGGCCTCTTGGAGGCTGCTGTGGGTGCCCAGGAGAGACCTGGCAGTAGAGATGGAGAAGCGTGGACAGACCACGTCCGTGTCCGAAGGAGGGACTCAGGAGGCCCT
The DNA here is from genome assembly GCA_004023785.1 of Mungos mungo. Classification (NCBI taxonomy): domain Eukaryota; kingdom Metazoa; phylum Chordata; class Mammalia; order Carnivora; family Herpestidae; genus Mungos; species Mungos mungo. The sequence continues at coordinate 62,188 of PISW01005011.1, forward strand.
GCTGCAGCTGCATGAAGGGGGCGGGAGGAGGGAACGTACCTGAGCAACCTCGGTGCCACACCCAGTGCTTCTCATTTCTAGCGGTGACCGTCTCCGCCACGGGTCACGTGTACTGTCCTGTCTGGTGCGCTGTCCTCCAGCACACCGCCGCTGCCCGGTGTGGACCCCTCTCTGTCCCATGCTCAGTCACGGCGCAGCCCCAGCTCCCGGCACGGAAGCCTCGTCAGGTGCACAGCAAACGTCCCTCCAGTGGACCAGTGAGAGGACGGAGGGGCGGGAGCAAAGGGACCTCCGGGCCAGGTTCCCACTGGAAAGCCCACCGCTGACAGCGACAGTGTGAGTGCGGGAGGGGCAGAGCCTGATGGGGGCTCGAAGTCAAGAACCGGGAGATCATGACCTGAACAAAACCCAAGAGCCCCATGCTTAACCTACTGAGCCGCGCAAGTGGCCCTGGGCAGCCCATCGCTGTAAAGTCAGCTACAGTGGGGACTCGTGTTTGGAAGGACCATCTCCGTATTTCAGGACTTATTCACAGAGCGCAGTGAGCAATGACAGTAATGAACCCAAGACGCGCTCTGGGACAGCCTCGGGCCCAGGCACTGCCCTTTGAGGCAGCAGCAAAGTTCCACGATGCTTCCCAGAGATCCCGGGGAAGAGCACGAAGACTCCTTAAAGCTCCAGGATGTGCTCCAATGTCTGAGTCACAACTGGGAGCCCTCCTGGGAGTCGGGGGGAAGCACAGGCGGGGGGGATTTCCGCCTGCACTTGGCCCCAGGGTGCCCACACGGCTGCCCAGGCTGTACCCTCCCAGGGCGGCACAGGTGGGGAAACAGCCTCCCCCTCCCCCGCTCCAGTGATGCATGTAGGATGCGGATGCTTATCACCCAAACATGTGTCCTCTATGGAAATGCCCGAGGCCGCAGCCCGCTTGGACAGAGCACAGCTCGTAGGCGCATAAGGGGTCTGGGCTGGGTCACGGGGCAGGGTGGCTCGTGGGCGCCAGAAACAGCCTCCTCGGAACATGAACCATAATGACCCAGAAGGGTGTCGATGCCGCATCCTGGACTCCCGACGGTGGAGTCCGTGACAGCGCTTGTGATTTCGTGATTGAGACGGCATCGATCCTGGACCATGACCGCGGGTGCGTGTCTTCATCGCTGAAGAAACGGCTGGTCTTAATGAGCTCTGGAGCAAACGCAACGGGCTTTCGGGGACGCCTCGAATCAAAGCCATTTGGCTGTCAGCAGCTCTGCCCTCAAAGTGAAGGCGACATTTCCCGATGAGGATTCAGGGTGTGGAGTCCCAGGGGGGTGGGGGCCGAGGGACTGGGGGGCACACAAGGCACCCTGCAATCTCAGAAAAACAACCAATGCTTTTTTAGTATCAGCCCCTCCTGAGTATTGCCTGGGTCATACTTACGCTGGGAAGGAAGTTTCCAGTGGAACCGGCTGTCCCGGGCTGTACCAGCCAGGCCTCTCCGGGGAGCAGACTCCTCGTGGGGAGCAGACTCCTAGTGGGGAGCTTAACCGCATCTGACATGTCGTTTCAAGGTTGGCTTTTTGTTTCTGCAAATGTGAGGCTCTTCACAGAAAAGAGACCAATTTATAAGCGGTCCGACGAGCTAGTGTTCAGCTTCCACCAGCGGCACCCACCGCTTCCCGGCCCCGTGGGCGCCCCGCAGGGGTTCTGGCCCCGCTTTGCAGATCGCCTGGTGGGGCTCTGAGAGTGGCCACAATTACTCAAGCTCAAACAGCAGGCCACCCAACCCTCTTTAGTTGTAAGCAAGAGAAAAACGGATTCTGACTCGTACGAGCAGAATAGAAATGTATTAGAAAGGTGAAGGCTTGCACGCAGCGTTGTCCGAAGGCAGGAGAGCTGCCCCGAAGCCGCGCGGCCGGAGCAGCAGAACCGGTCAGGTGAGGAGTGCCGGAAGTCGCAGCCGGGACACCTGCTGGCTGGCCCTGGTCAGGGCACACTGATTGGCCAAGTAATTGAGGGCCGATGCATCTGACTGGCTGGGAAGTTCTGGGGCGGTGCATCAGGGTGGCTAAAATGTCGGGCGGTAGCATCTGATTGGCCAAGTGATTCTGGACAGGTGCGTCTGATTGGGCGGGTGGCTCAGGACGAGGACACCGGATTGGCTGGATCCGGCCACACTCCCAGGAAGGCGGGACGACGAGGGTCCAGGGGCTTTCCGTTTCTGCAGCGCAAGCGCGGGAATGGAGAAAAATTACACCGCCAGCAATCGTCGACTGTGCTCGGCTGTGCACTGCCGGGTGGAAAACTGAAGGCCCCGAGTCTGAACGCCTCTTTCCTCCATTTCACCTGCTGCCCCTCTGCAACGCCGCCTGTTGGAGGGGCCGGGGACCTGGGGGGGGTGTCCTCCTCCTAACCTCCGGGAGCCACACAGCCAGAGCTCTCACTGCGGAGCGGTCTCCAGCGACGCTGCCTCTAAGTCGGCCGTCACGAGGCATCGGCCCCACAAGGACGTCGCAAGACCCCCCCCCCCCCCTTCTCGCCGGATGTCTGCTCATCCCTGCAAATCGGTGACCGCGCAGAGCAGCGCGGCGGCCACACGGTCCGTTTGCCAGGACCATCCCGCCTTACACCTGTTTCCCGGGCCTTGTTGTGGATGACCCCGCCCTCAGTCCCCAAACCGTCCAGTCTGGACAAGTACCCCGCAGCTGGAGACGCCCCAGGGGAACCCCAAAGAAGGGGCTTGTCCCCTTAGTGCTGCCATTTCGCCGATGTGTTCCCGGATGTGCACGCGGGGCGGAGCAGTTTACCATCGTATGTCGGGGGTTTCCTCTTATCTCCCCAGAAACAGAAATGGACCTTAGCGAGCTGGGCTTCCGCGGCTGCTCACATTATCACGTGATCACTTGTGGCTCAGCGCGGGCTGGACGCTTCTCTGTCACCTGCACTCGGTAAACGCTGCTCGGTCTTCAGAACGGGTGGTGGTAATGTCCCCAGAGCTGCCTCCCAGCTGCCGGCGGCGTCCCGGGCCACGGACCAGAAGCTTCCAGGCCTGTCCTCCAATGCCCGTGTTATATTCAGGGTCTGGAACAGCCAGGTTTGCAGGGTCTCCTCTGTTAAAATCAACAGAGCCCCGGACTCCCAGAGGGCTGGGCTGGCGGCTCAGCTGATGAACCGCCCCCCTGCGCCCTGCGCCCACCACAGAGGGCAGCCGCAGTGCCGGGTGCGTCCCTCGCTCAGCCTCATCTCCCCCTCGGTCCCCCCACTCCGCCTGAGCTCTGCCCAGGACACCCAGGAATGCCGGCCAGACCGGGTGGCAGGCTGGAGGCCCTCTGCTCAGAAGGACCGAAGCATGGGCGCTGCAGAGGGTGACCCTGCATCCGTCCCACTGCGGGAGGCTGAGCTGTCACCTGCTCTGTGCGTGACCGACTGCAGGCTCTGCGCCATCAGCCGCAGCATGGGTCCGCCCCAGACTCGGGCTGTGGTCACAACGGTGTTCTGTCCGGGACGATGGCAGCGAGCGCCCACCGGGAGCCAACTCTGAGGACCATGGTGCCCCCCTGACGGTGGGGAGGCCGGTCACCGCCTGCACCACTGTCCCTCCCCCGCCCCCAGCACCTGTCCACACCCTGCAGCTGGCACCACCGGTCCGACAATCTGGCTCCGGCTCCGGCCCTGCGCAGAACCACCAGCCCGGCTCTGAATGAAGAAACTTCTGGTACCGAAGTGGCCTGTAACTCGTAGAGGCAGCGGACAGGTTTGTGCTGCTCACCCACCTCGGGTCCACGGTCCTGGCGACCGAGGGGGTGGCCCTGTCCCCGCCTCATGGTGTCTCGGTTGCCGCAGGATGAGGGGCCGAGAGAAGCAGCGAGTCCCCCGCCGGGCCGTGTTCCTGGTGCTGCTGGTGACGGGCCGGGCTCGGGGACTCTCGCAGCAGCTTCCATGTGGGGACCCTCCCACGGCTTCTGGGGAACTGCAAAGAGCTCCCGCCCGCCCCCGGCTGAGGACAAGCCCCCGCTGGGAGCTCAGTGCAGTGCCCCTGCCCGGGACCTTCGTGGGCTCGTCCTCCAGGGCAGTGACCGGAGGTGGGGAGGGAGACAGGGCCATGATGGGGGCTGGCTGATGGGCCTGCGGGAGGGGACCCCTGGGGCCCGGCTCAGCGTGGGCACTGGCAGAGATGGGTGGGATGCTCCCTGGGCTGCCCGGGGCTCCGCCCCCTCTGTTCCCTGCCAAGGCTGCCCTGCTGGGAGAGCCTTTAGCCTCAGGACCCAGTGGCTGTGTCTCAGCCGGGAAGAAACTTCTTCCTGGACAATTCTGAAAGGGCCCCAACCCCAGGCTTCCAATTCCAGGCCAGCCCTTTGCCCGGTGCCACGCTGACCCCCAGGTCCGTATTTCCCTCCGTCCACCATTGCTGCGCCCCCGCACTGGGGGAGGTGACTTTAGCTTTGCTTCCTCCAGGCCTGACGCCCCGGGGCCCTGCCCGGGGAGAGCGGAGGCTCTGGGGTAGCAGCAAAGGTGGGGTCCAAATGTGAGCCCAGGTCTGACCGTGGAGCCCGGCTTGCCCGTCACCGTGCACCGAGGCACTGCCCGCTCACAGCTCGGAGCGCTCAGGGAAAATGATTGCCATGACCCCTTCCCGGTCCTGGCAGCGCCCAGCGCCCCGGGTGTGGGTGGCCCTGGGGAGCTCTCACTTGCTGTTCCAGCGGCTTGCTGGGGAGGATTTCTGAGTTCGCAGAGGCCAGAGAGCTAAAACCTACATTTCCCAGGTGCCCGTGCGGCTGGGGTTCTGAATGCAAATCAGGCGCTGTGTGCAAAGTGGCGTTCTCCAACCATACACCAGTGTGAGCCGTGGGCGCCCGGGTCTCTTGGCCACTGGCGTCCTTGGTGTCGACAGGCGGCTGCACAGCTGGCAGTTGCTGAATGTTCTGGAAGTCAGCGCTTCCAAGGACAGCCTCCTGACCAGCCGCTTCCTGGCTCTGAACTTCCCCCGACAGCCTCTCCTGGATGCTGAGGGCGGGCCTTGTGGCTGTAGCTGGTCCCAAATCCCCTGTGTTAAAATCTAAATCTAGAATGGGCTTTATTTCCCGCAAGGGAATCTTGGCTGATGAGCCTGGTAATTTGCCCAGCAACCCAAAGGAGAAGCGAAGCACGTGTTGACACTGTGCCCATTTAACAGATTCAGGGACCAGGCACCAAGGGGAGGACGAAGCCAATGTCCCTCCCGGGGCTGAGACTGCTCACCGAGCCCTTCACTCCGGGGAAGGAAGGGGCGCGTCGCGGACTCTAGCAAAATGTCCTGTGTCAGCACCGGGGTCCCTGCCCACCTTGAATCTTGGATTCCAGGGACTGTTTCTTTTTCCTTCTTCTTCTTCTTCTTCTTCTTCTTCTTCTTCTTCTTCTTCTTCTTCTTCTTCTTCTTCTTCTTCTTCTTCTTCTTCTTCTTTTTTAAAATATCGTTTATTGTCAAGTTGGTTTCCGTTTAACACCCAGTGCTCATCCTGACAAGTGCCCTCCTCCATGCCCATCATCCCCCTTCCCCTCTCCCCCTCTCCCATCAGCCCTCAGTTTGTTCTCAGTATTTAAGAGTCTCTTGTGGTTTGCCTCCCTCCCTCTCCTTCACTATTTCCCCCCTCCCCCCCCATGGGCCTCTGTTAAGTTTCTCCTGTTCTGTTAGACCTATGAGTGCAAACATATGGTACCTGTCCTTCTCCGCCTGACTTATTTCGCTTAGCATGACACCCTCGAGGTCCATCCACTTTCCTACAAATGGCCAGATTTCATTCTTTCTCATCGCCATGTAGTCCTCCATTGTGTCTATATACCACATCTTCTTGATCCACTCATCAGGTGATGGACATTTAGGCTCTTTCCATGATTTGGCTATTGCTGACAGTGCTGCTATGAACATTGGGGTACATGTGCCCCTCTGCATCAGCACTCCTGTATCCCTTGGGTAAATCCCAGCAGTGCTATTGCTGGGTCATAAGGGAATTTTATGGATAGTTTTTTGAGGAGCCTCCACACTGTTTTCCAGAGCGGCTGCACCAGTTTACATTCCCACCAGCAGTGCAGGAGGGTGCCCGTCTCTCCACACCCTCGCCAGCATCTATAGTCTCTTGATTTGTTCATTTTAGCCGCTCTGACCGGGGTGGGGTGGTGTCTCCGGGTGGTTTTGCACTTTCCGGCGAGTGTTTCCTTCTGGAAGGCGAGCCCGTTGTGACGGGAGCCCCAGGTACTGGGATTCGAGTCATTTGCAGGAAATGAGTAAAAAACACAGTAAGACAAAAACCGATTGTTGTGAGTTGATTATACAACTTAGGATCCATTGTAAGAATGCATATGATATGCAGATTTATGCAGATGCTTCCCAATGTGAAATGGCATCCTCTCCAACAGGGTCCCTCTACATCTCTCCGGGGAAAATGTGGCGCTGGCCTCCGCTGTGTTTGGACACCAAATTGAGCCTGAATAAGGAGATTAGAGAAAAGAGAGGCGCTGGCCCATCTTTTCCCGTCTCATTTCAGCTGCAATTTTGTGGGTCTGCCTGCAGGATCAAGCCACAGTGCTTTTAATGTGGCTAATGCGGCCTGAGAGTCCAGGAAAGTACTAGATGGTCCCATTTGCTGCTGTGGCCCCAGTACCCAGTGGGCAGGGCCATTAGGCCGCCTCCTGCACGGGGCCCGCAGAGCAGGGAGCCCTTTCTGCCCTGTTGCTCAGGCGCGCGTCCCCAGTGTGGGGGCGGGGGCAGGATGGGGCTGCCTGGCGTTACTGCGGGGAGGGGGGGTGGCAGGGAGCCCAGGGATTTGCACTGTGTTTGGAGCCTGCCAGCCCCCCCCAGGACCCGGGTGGCCAAGAGGCAGCTCTCTGCTCCCTGGGGCCCGTGCGGGGCCTGCATCAGTGGAGGGGGCACTGATGGTCCGGCCTGGGGCCCCGCCTAATATCCGTTTTCAGAGAAGGGATTTCAGGACTCAGCCTGGTGAGGGCTCCTGGCTGCTCCTTCCTTGGGGCCAGGTCAAGGGGGTCGGCCCGCCGAGGGGTGCAGGGCCGAGTCGGCTCACCAGGCTGCCCGGCCTTGCCTCCACCGAGTCTCCCTCATCACCAGCCCCGGCCCCAGCCTCTGGGGCTCGAGCAGTGAATGCCCACCTGCTCTCCCTGGAGCCAGGAGGCTGGCCGGGCATGCTAGCTGTTTCCCTTCCCCCCTGCCCACCCCACTCCGAGCCCTTTGCCGGCCTCCCAGCCTGGCTCCGCGGGAGAACTCCCAGCCGGGCGCCCTCTTCAGTTGTCCCGGCCTGCCGGTCCGGATCTGCCCCTGAGCGTCCTCTGGCTCCGTCGGTCCCCTCATCCTGACCACTGACAGGTCAGCCTCTGAGCCCAAGAGATGATACTAGAGGGAAACCAGGAAGAAGTAGCCAAAAGGCAGAAAGGGCCGGCTCTGCAGGGCCACGCGGTCCTGGACGTGCTGTCCGGTGCCGGGCCCGCAGTCAGCAACGCGGACTTCTGTCCTCCGGAGCGGCCAAGAGTGTCGCTCTGGTGTTAAGTGTTCTCATCACGAACTAATCGCCGTCACGGTGATGATGGTTAATAAGAAGGCTGGAGGCAATGCGGTGCTGGATGGGGCGGTGGTGGTAGTCCTCGCGGGTGTACGCTTACCGCTAAACGCAACAACTTGTGTACGTGAATTACGCACAGCTTTCCGGAGGTCTCGCAGCTCCCGGCGGGCGGACAGCAGACGCCCACGAGCGGCTGGGGACAGTGTCAGTGGCTGGGGCCCCTGAGGGGGGGTGGAAAATTGGGTGGAAGGAACGTAACCCTCCAGGAAAAGCAAGCGTGCGCTGGCATAAATAAAATCAGATCTCGGCTCAGGGATCCCAGCGTCTTTGCCTGGGGAGCGAGGGCCCAGGCGGCCCCGCGGTGGAGACCCGGGGCTCCGGTGAGCGGCTGGCGGCTCTGACCCCCACGTGGCCGAGGCGGGAGCTCCAGCCAGGGGTGGGCGGCCAGAGCCCACGGCCAGCCTCACCTGCCCCAGCGCCCGCCCCGGCGAGCACTCCGCCTGCTCCCGGCACGCGGTCACCAGGTGCTCCCGGGGCCGCGTGGGGAGGACAGCCCGCCTTGGAGGAGTCGCGCCGCCCACCTGCCCGCACCGCTCCTCCTCGTCTGAACCCCCAGAACTCCGTGCGCTCTAACTTCCTGCGGAAGAGCACCCGCCCTCGCCTAAGCAATTAACCCATTTTGTTTACAAACGGGAAATTCCTTTGGCCGTTTGTGGCTGATTTGGACATTAGATTCCTCATCAGCATTTCATGATTTAAAAAGCATTTCCTTGCGAGTGGAGGCTAAACGCAAGTGCATCGTGAAGAGGCGCCAGCACTTTGTGCTTTGGGGGGTCCCCCTTCCGCCCTCACCCCTCTGGGCAGCGGGGCGGGAAGTGGGTCAGCCCTCCAGCTCAGGGGGAGGGGGACGAGCCCCCGGAACAGGTGTCAAGCGTCGGCGTGCTGCCGGGGCCCTCACGGAGCGCGCGCTCTGCGCACACAGGCCACGCTCCTGGTCGCGCGTGACCTCAGTTTCCCCTCCACACACACTCCTCCTTGCCAGGGGTCGCGCACTTTGCTGGCACCTGGAGAACCTAGGGTTCAAAGGGATGAGGACCCCTTCTCTAAAAGTCAACCTGTAGGTAAGGCAGCTAATAAATAGGCAAATTTCCAGCAGTCATAAGCATGGAACAGAAAGGGACGGGGACGGATGTCTGTGTCCCCCCAGAGCCCAAACGCCAAAGCCCTGCTCTCAGTGGGACGGTGTCTGGAGGTGGTCCGGTCTGCTCTGTGTCCTCTGTGGCAGCCGCCCCACAGCTCCTGCACTCGGTCCCCTGCCCGTCCCTGCCTGCGTCCGCTGACCGCGCTGGAAGAGCGCAGCCCACAGCGCCTTCTAGAAGGGGAGCTGTGCGGCCGGCCGGCTGGGGCCCCGCAGTGGGCGCTCCTGGAAGCGTCCGCAGGCGGCGGGAGTGGAGGCCGGTGCAGGCCTGCAGTGGGGCCACCACAGACACAGATCAGCGCCCACGTTCCCCTCCAGACCGCGGGCCTCACCCCTGCGTGTTCGCGTGGGGCCCCTGCCAATCTCTCCCTGCTGGCCATTCGAGGCGGGGGCTGGGCTCCACATGGCAGCTGGGAGGCCCTTCCCCCCACTCCTCATCCCTCCTGGTCCCTCAGCCGCAGGGCACAGGGCAGCCCCGGCCTTGGCCCTTCACGTGTGGCCTCCCCGCGGGGCAGGTGCCGCCGGCCCGCACCCTTCCCGACCGGTCCCTCGCTGGCTCCCGGCCCTCCTCTCACACTGGGGCCCCCAGCGTTCACCTCCCGTGACTCGCACTCCGGCCACACATCTGGGGCGCATGAGAGCTGCCACCACCCACGGACCACTTTGGGGTCCGGGCCGGCCAGGCTGACGGTGGGGCGCTCTCCCAGGACGTCGTGGGCCGTTGGCGACGGAGGATGGCCAGAGGCTGGACCCCCAGAGCAGCAGCGCGTGCTCGCCTGGTGTCCTCACAGGGCGCGCCTCGCCGTCTGTCTGTCTCCATTCGTGCCCGTCTGTCCTCCCCTCAGCTGTGACTGGCCCAGAGCCGTTGCATTCTCAAGCCCGGGGCAGGAATCAGGAATGGCGGAGTGTGGCCAGGAAGCTGTTTTTGAGAGTGTGCCCTGCAGGGGTGGGGTGAGAGGGAGGTTAGTGACTTTCTCCAAATCAAGGGGGGAGAGGAGGATTCTGATTTCAAAGCCGGTTCTCCGGGCGCTGCCTTGATTGAGCCTTGGGCTCCGCAGGGACAGGACCCGCTCCAGCCACTGGCCTGCCGCTGATCGGGCTCCAGGGCCCCGGGCGCTGCCTGCCTGTCATGCTGCAGACGGGATGCTCTGCCCCCCACACCCCTGCTGAAGCCCTGACCCAGCGCTGCTGATTTTGGGGCACGGAGGTGAATCCAGTTAGACGAGCTTGGGGGGTGGGGCCCTGATCCTCAGAGAGACCCGAGATCCCGCTCACCGTCTCCGTCTCTCTGTGTCTCTGTCTGTCTGTCTGTCTGCTCTCCCCTGGGTGTGATCAGAGAAAGGCCATGTGAAGCCAAAGCAAGAAGGGGGCTGTCCGCGAGCAGGAAGAGGGCCTTCGCGGGAACCTAATGCGCGGACCCCAGGATCCCGGACTTCACCCTCAGAACCGTGACAAATGAGAACCGCGAGACCCCGTGTGTGGCGTTTTGTTCCGGCCGCCCCAGCTGACGGAGGCGTCGTCACAGAATCCAAAGCAGACTCCAGGCTCTGAGCTGTCAGCACAGAGCCTGATGCGGGGCTTGAACCCACGAACTGTGAGATCATAACCTGAGCCGAAGTTGGAGGCTTAACCGACTGAGCCCCCCAGGCGCCCCTCACCTGGCAGGGGATTTAACTGTGATTAATGTGCTAAGGGACGGCCTGTAAGAGCGAATGTGTGGTCATTTACAGCAGAGCTGGGAACTCCAAGAACCAACTGACAGGAAGTTCTGGGAGTGAAAACCACAGGGATAAAAATGAAGAATGCCTTCCTCGGCTCATCAGGAGATGCGGCGAGGTCTAGGGAAGGATCCGAACGTGGAGATCAGGCAAACCTCCTGAAATGGAAGCAAAGAGAAAAAATTAATGTAAAAAGAACAGAACATGGAAGAACTATAGGACGCAGTATTGAGAAAGAAGAGAGCGGAGAAATAATTGAACTCATAACAGCAGAGAACTTTCCAGAATTAATGAGAGACACCACACACACACACACACACACACACACACACACCCTTCACCGTATCATATTCAAACTGCAGAAATCCAAAGGCACAGAACAATTCTTGAAAGAAGCCAGAGGACGAAAACACCAGATGTAGAGAGAAACAAGGAAAAATGACAGCGAAATTCTCATTAATAACCATGGAGCAAGCAGAGAATGTAGTGAAATGTTTAACATGTTGAAATTCTTAAAAGGAATTTTGGCAAAAGATTATCCAGCAAAATTATCCTCTACAAGTAAAGGAGAGAAATTTCAAAAGAATTAACAGAAAGTAAGAAGTGATTGTAGCCCAATGATAATATACAGACCACGAAAAGCCAATTGCTCTCCAGACAGCAGCCGTGAGCGCGCAGAGTTCGAAATAAAGAAAACATAATCCCATTTCATTAGCATCAAAAAAGAAAAGCGATTATTAGGTATAAATCCAACAAAATACGTACAAGGTCTATACAAGGAAAGCCACCCAAACCCCGACAAAGAAAATAAAAGACGAAATAGACGGAGGCGTGTTCCACGTTCCCGGGAAGGAAGCCGCGGTAGTGTCGAGAGGTCAGTTCTTTCCAAACTGACCTCTAGATTCAACGCGATTCCAAGCAACATCCCGGCAAGTTATGCTGTGGACGTCGACAAGATGGGTCTAGAGTTTATACGGAGGCAGGAGACCCAGGAGGGCCAACCCGACACCACGGGGACAGCGGGAGGGGAGCCCCGCCCCTCAGCTTCCAGCCTCCCTGCGGAGCTGCGGGGACCCCGACAGCGCGGCCTTGGAAGAGGGGACAAGTGGATCAAGGGAGCGAGCGAAGGCCGTACAACGGGGGGACGCGAGTGTTCCCGACACGCGGTGCTGGAGCCGGGGCGTCCGCGTGCGAGGGCAGAACCTGGACCCGGGCCTCTTACCTTAGAGCAAGGTATTCAAGGGGCACCTGGCGGCTCAGCGCGCTAAGCGTCCGACTCTTGATCTCAGCTCAGGTCGTGATCTCATGGTTTGTGGGTTTGAGCCCCGTGTCGGGCTCCGTGCTGACAGCTCAGAGCCTGGAGCTGCTTCAGATTCTGTGTCTCCCTCTCTCTCTGCCCCTCCCCTGCTTGTGCTCACTTTCTCTCAAAATAAATAAATAAACTTAAAAACATATTCAAAATGGATCACAGACTTAAACGTAAAACACAAGCCCACAAAACTGCCGAGAGACCACCGAGGAGAGCGCGTACATGACCGTGGGTGTGGGGAGGCCTTCCTACACACGGCGCCGAAGACACGATCCATGGTGGATATAAGGGATAAGCGGGACTTCGCTAAAATTAAAGTCTGTGAAAAACAATATCAGGAAAATGAAAGGGGGCGCCTGGGAGGCTCAGTCGGTGAAGTGTCCGACTTCGGCTCAGGTCATGATCTCACGGTCTGTGAGTTCGAGCCCCACGTCGGGCTCTGTGCTGGCAGCTCAGGGCTTGGAGCCTGCTTTCGATTCTGTGTCTCCCTCTCTCTCCACCCCTCCCCTGCTCGCGCCCTGTCAGTCTGTGTGTGTCCCACGCTCTCAAAAATAAAAACTAAAAAAATTAAAAAGAATAAATAAAAGAGGTTTTCCAGATTAGATTAAGAAAAAAAAAAGACACAATTATATGTGGCCCACAAGACATGCCCTTTAAATATGCAGATTCAGATCGGGAAAAAGTGAAGTGAGAGAAAGGACTACCCCAGTGACAGCAATCAGGAAAGGCTGCAGTAGCTACCTTAGTTTCCGGCAAAGCGGGCTTCAGAGCATGGATATTGATCAGGGAGAAAGAGAGGCCCTGAATAATGAGAAGGGGATCGATTTCCCCAGAAACACACCGCTCCTCCTTGCGCATGTGCCTAATAAAAGAGCTTTAAAAGTAAGGCAAAGCTGATAGCTGTAGAAGAGAAAATAGACAAACACACGATTGTAGGTGGTGACTTTATGTCCCCCCGTCAGTACCTGAGAGGTGAAGCCCGGAGGAGATCAGTAGGATAGTGATGGTCGGAATAGTATCATCGGTCAACTCAACCACCCTGAAATTTATGAATACTCCATTCAGCGACAGCAGAATTCACGTTTACATGGAACATTCGCCAAGGTAGACAATATTCTGGGCTGTAAAGCACACGTTAACATATTTAAAATAATAGAAGTCATGTCAGACCACAGTGGAATGAATCTAGCTACCAATAACAAAACCCTAGCTGGAAAACTCTCAAATATTTGGTAATTAAACAACACACTCCTAAATAATCTGTGGGTCAAAAAAAGCATCAAGGGGCGCCTGGGTGGCTCAGTCGGTTGAGCGTCTGACTTCGGCTCAGGTCATGATCTCATGGTTGGTTTGTGGGTTCGAACCCTGTGTTGGGTTCTGTGCTGACAGCTAGCTTAGAGCCTGGAGCCTGCTTCAGATTCTGTGTCTCCCTGTCTCTCTGACCCTCTCCTGCTCACACGGTCTCTCTCTGTCTCTCAAAAATAAATTAAAAAAAAAAAAACAGGAAAAAAAAGCATTAGTAGTTTGCACTCAGAGGTCTAACAGGAGAAACTTAACAGAGGACCATGGGGAGGGGAAGAGGGAAAAAGAGTTGGGGAGAGGGAGGGAGGCAAACCATGAGGGACTCTTGAATGCTGAGAACAAACTGAGGGCTGAAAGGGGAGGGGAGAGGAGAAGGGGGGTGATGGGCATGGAGGAGGGCACCTGTGGGGAAGAGCACTGGGTGTTACATGGAAACAACCTGACGATAAACTATTTTAAAAAATCTAATAAAAAGCATTAACAGAAATTTAAAATATTGTGAACTAAATGAAAATGAAAAAGCGATTTATCAAAATTTGTTGGAGACACAAAAGCAGTGCTTAGAGGGAAATTAAATGCATCTATTAAAAGGAAAAAAAGATAAAACACCAATATTCTTGGTGTCCACCTAAAGAAATTAGAGGAAAAAGAGCAAAATAAGCCTAAAGAAGACTTATTAACAAACTCTAATAAACAGTACAGCAGAAATCAATGGGGTTGAAAATAGGAAAATAATAGAGAAAAGTCAACGAAACAAAAATCTGGTGCTTTGAAGATATCAGTAAAACTGATAACCCCGCAGCCAGGCTAACCAAGAAAAAAGAAGACTAAATTACCAGTATCAGAAATGAAAAAGGAATCATTACTCTTGATCTCATAGATATGAAAAAAATCATCAAGCAGCATGTATATAACTCAACCCCCCTAAATCTGATCGCTGAGATGAATGGACTATTTCCTTGAAAGACACAAGCGACCAAACCCTGTGGGAACCAAGTCACATGAACAGACCTGTATCTGTTACAGAAATAGAATCAATATGTTAACACCTTCCAAAAAAGAAAGCACAAAGCCCAGATAATTTTACTGGAGAATTCCACAAAGTAGGTAAGGGACATCATGATGCCAATTCTCCATAAGGTTTTCCAGGAAATAAAAGCAGAGGAACACTTCCCAGCTCATCCCATGAGGACAGCATTACTCTGATGCCCAAACCAGATAAAGTCATGGCGAGAAAAGAAAACTAGAAACCAATATCTCTCAGAGACACAGAAATCCTTAGGAAGATGTTAGCGGACTGAATCCGTCAAACAGTAGAAAGGATAATAGGTCACAGATAAGTGAGATTAATTTTAGGAATGGAAGGCCATTTCAACACCCATAAATCAGTGCAATCTATCATATTAACAGACTAAATTAAAAAAAAAAACATATGCTCACATTAGTAGGTGCTGAAAAAACCGTTCAACAAAGTTCAGATCTCATTCATGATGCAGAGTCTCCAAAAACAAAACAAAAAAACTCAAAACCAAAACCAAAAACCAAAAACCCCACAACAAGAATAATGGAGAACCTCCCTTAACCTGGTAAAGGAAGTACGCGGCAGAAAACCTACACTAATCACATAACAATGGGAGCCTGAAGGCTTTTCCCGTAAAACTAGGATAAAGCAAGGATGTTCTCCGTTCCCACCCCCACTCAGCGTCGTACCGGAGGTCCTACCCAATGAATAAGACAAGAAGAAGAATCAAAAAGGTGTACAGATTGGAAAGAAAACGTGAAACTGTTTCCTTTCAGATGATACGATTGTCTATGTAGAAAATCCCAAAGAACCTACAAAAATAATTCCTGGAACTGATAAGCAAAATCGCAAGACACAAGGTCAATGTACAAAAGTCAACTGATAGATCTCTTTTATAAAGACAGTAAGTGACTGAAATTTGACATATAAAAAATGATATCATTTAGGGGCACCTGAGTGGCGCCTAATTTCGGCCCAGATCTTGATCTCACAGTTTGTGAGATTGGGCCCTGAGTGCGGCTCCACACGGACAGCTCTAAGCCTGCTTGGAATTCTCTCTCTCCTTCTCTCTGCCCGCCCCCCACTTGTGCTTGCTCTCTCTCTCTCTCTCAAAATAAACAAACACTAAAAATATCTAATAAATAAATAAATAAATAATAAATAAATAAAACAATAAAAAACATTAAAACAGCACACCAAAGATTAAACACTTGGATATAAATCTAATGGACTCTGTTCAGATTCTGTTTTCAGAAAACTGCAAACGCTGGTGGAGAGAGAAATAAATGGAGAGAGAATGTGTGTTAACGGATTGAAAGACTTAATACCATGAAGACAGCGACTCTTGTCAACTTGGTCTGTAGAGTCAATGCCGTCCCAACCGAAATCCTGGCAAACGGTCCCGTACATGTCAACACGCCCATTCAAAAATGTGCATGGAGGGAGAAAGCGCTTGGAATCGCGAACACGGGTCCGACGGAGAACAGCCCGAGCGGACTCACACTAAGTAAAAGGGATAGGAAGTACGAGACGGTGGCTTCAGAGAAGGGATGAGTCCGAGGTCAATGAAACAAGCCCAGGAGGACGTGAATAGACCCAGTCCGCGGACGGTGGTCAGCGGCACAAAGGCAGCTCATGGAGAAGAGACGGTCTCTTCAGCAAATTTTGCTGGAACAGTTAGACATCCACGGGCAAAGGAAAAAAAGAAGATTCCAGATAGAAATCCTTGTGCAAAATTAACTCAAAATGGATTATGGCCCAAGTGTAACATATGCTATGAAACTTCTACAACAACGCGTCGGTAAAGTCTTCATGATCTCACATTTGGGGATGAGTTTTTAGATGCAGAACCAAAAGCACAATCCATGGGAGAAAAAAAATACATAAGTTGAATTTTCTTAAAATTAGAAAGGCTTGCTCTGTTGAAGAATGAAAAGACAAGCCACAGATTGGGGGGAAATATTTGCAAAGCACAAACCTGAAAAAGGATTTGTAGCCAAAATATACAAAGAATCAAAAACCTATCACAATAAGAAAAAAATAGATAACCTTATTTAAAAATGGGCAAAGGATCTGCTCAGGCATCTCACCAAAAAAGATCTGCAGATGGCAGATGGATTCCTGCCAGAACAAAACACGGGAGGCGGGGCTTCAACAGTACGAGATTGTTTCTCACAGCTCTGGAGGCTGGAAGTCCAAGGTCTCGGTGTCAGTGTGACTTCGTTCTGGCGAGACCTGTCTTCCAGGCTGTAGATGGCCGCCTTCTCGCTGTGTCCTCACATGGCTTTTCCTCCGTGGTGAGACAGTGAGATCTCTCTCTCTCCCCCTTTCTTGTAAGGGCACTAATCCCGTTGTGAGGGCCCCACCCCCATGACCTTATCTGATTGCATTGCTACGAGGGTAGGGTTTCAACTTGTGAAATGTCATGAAACACACACATTCAGTCCTCATCAGAGCGCACGGAGAGATGCCCAGTGCCACGCTTCAGTAGGGAGATGGAGATGAAAACGATGACGTAGCACTCCTCACTTCTCCGAACGGCTAACCCCAGAGCGCTGACGACAGCCCAGTCCCGGTGAGGGTGTGGGAGGGGAGGGCGTTGCCAGAGGGAATGCGAATGGTGCAGACGCGGCCCATGCCACCTCTGAACACGGACTTCCCAGGCGATCCTGCATCTGTGCGCCTGCATTTCCCCAGATGATCACGAAACTTATGTCCACGCACAAAACCCCTGCACGCGGACATTCATGGTCGTGAATGACCCGGAAGCACCCGAGACACTTCTCAGCAGGCGGTGGATAGGCAAGCTGGGACACATCGGAACCAAAGAACGCTTCCCAGCAGTGGGAAGGAACAGTCTGTCAAGCTGTGGACAGCACAGAGGCGTCCTGCGTGCATACTGGTGAGTGGGAGACAGAACTCCGAAGAAGGAAGAGCACACCGTCCACACAACAGAGGAAACCATCGACGGAGTGGGGGACACCCTGCAGCATGGGAGGAGACACCCGCAGCCCACACGCCCGTAGGAAGCTGATACCCCGCTGTATTAAAAAGCGTCTACCGCTCGATAACCGAAAGACCCAAATAACCCGATTAAACAGTGAGCCAAGGACCTGAACAGACCTCTCTCCAAGGAGGACCCGCAGATGGCCAGTAGGCCGTTCGACATGGCTAATTCTCAGGGAAAGACCACCTCCCGCCGGAGGGGTGCCCATCAGGCAGGAATGAGTGTTGGTGAGGACGCGAAGAAATTGGGAACCTGCTGGTGGGAATGCAAACAGGTGCGGCCCCGGTGGAAAACTACGGAGGTTCCTCAGGAAACTAAAACCGAGCTGCGCCTGGGGGGCTCAGTCGGTTAAGTGTCCGACTCCGGCTCAGGTCATGATCTCAGGGTTCGTGGGTTCGAGCCCCGCATCAGGCTCTGTGCTGACAGCTCAGAGCCTGGAGCCTGTCTCAGATTCTGTGTCTCCCTCTCTCTGACCCTTCCCTGCTCGCGCTGTCTCTCTCTGTCTCTCAAAAATAAAATAAAAAACATTAAAAAAAAAAAAAAGAAAACGAAATTGCTGTATGATCCAGGAATCCCACTTCTGGGCATTTATCCAAAAAATTAAAATCAGGATCATGAAGAGACAGTCACATCCCCATGTTCAAAGCAGCATGATTTACAACAGCCAGGGGTAGAAGCAGCCTAAATGCCCACCGACGGGTGAATGGATTAAAACACTGGTGGGTGGCTCAGTGGGTTGCGTGTCCGACTTTGGCTCAGGCCATGATCTCGAGATTCCTGGGTTCCGGTCCTGCTTCAGGCTCTGCGCTGACAGCTTGGAGCCTGGAGCTGCTTCGGACTCTGAGTCTGCCTGTCTCTCTTGGGCCCTCCCCTGCTTTCACTCTGCACTCTGTCTCTCCCTCTCTAAAATAAATAAGCATTAGGAAAAGTGGTTGGCACACACAACAGAATATTACTGAGCCATAAAACGGAGACCCTCACGTCTGCAACACATGGATGAGCTTTGAGAACGTGTTAAAGTAAAAGACGTCAGTCACAGAAGGACAAATACTGCATTATTCCGCTTCTGTGAATTGTCTGAAAGAGTGAAACTCCTAGAGACGGAGGGTGGGTGGGTGTCGGGAGGGGCGGGTAGGGGGGCAGATGGGAGCTGAGGCTCAGGGGCATCCAGTCCCCGCGAAACGTGACAGGTCCGCTCCGGAGACCTGCCCGTGACACTGCGCCCGGAGACGACCCTGCGCCCTGCGCGTAGAATTCTGTTAGGGGGGTAGAGCCTGCGCCGTCTGTTCAAGGACAAGGAGGAAATACCCAAGACAGGCGAATGCAGTGGATTTTTTAAGGAAGCCTTAAATCCTCTGGGACTTTTTCCTCCTTTCTTGACCCCGCTGCAGAGTGAAAACCCGGAGGCTGGACCCCACGCCACCCCACGCGTCCCGGGTGGCCTGAGGACATGTGACACGTGTGGTCCTGGGCCAGCGTCGTCCCAAATGGCCTGCTCAGGGGCTGCTGCCCAGCTGGGGGGGCCGCTGGGGGAGGCCCGTTCCCAGGACTGCTTTGGTCATTCGCGCCGGCGCCCGTGGCCCCCGGCCAGCCACCGCACTGCAGAGGCATCTTCGCAAAATGCAGACAGAGGGCAAGCTTGGGGACGGGCCCAGGCAGCCCGAGGGCGGTAAGGCAGCCCCCGCTCCCGGGGAGGGGCGGCCTCAGCATTGGGCTCAGTCTCTCTGGGGCACCCCAGCCTGGAGAAAGGGGCGCCGTCAATCCCCGCGGCTGGTGCAGGCGCAGAGGCCTCCGGAAGGCCGGGCCAGCGAGGCAGCCAGGGGATGTTAACCGGGGCGACGTGTCCCGGCGAGCCCCTCCTGTGTGCCCGTCATTGTGCGCCGTGTGGGGCGCGGAAACTCCCCAAACTCCAAGCGTGTGGTACCATTTGTTGAGTGTCTACTGTTTTCATGCAGCCTCTTGCACGCCGTGCCTGAGGCTCTCACAACAAGCCCTCTGTCGGAAACCCAAGGCTCAGAACATTCCGGAACATGCACAGGGTCCCACGGCCGGTCTGTGCAGGGTCCTCCTTCGGACTCCGGGACTCAGCTGGTTTCCACCATTCCCTCCAGAGCCAGTGGGTGTGACTCTGCCCCCACAGGGGACGCGTGGCAGTATCTGGAGACACGGCTGCTGGTCACCCTTGGGAGGCGCTGCCGTCTAGCGGGTCAGGGAGGCCGTCGAGGCCGCCCCCCAACCCCCAGAGAATGGCCCTGTCCCAAACGGCAAGAGAAACGACTCTGCAGCCCGCGGGCCCCCGTTCCTGGGAAGCCCTGTCCCTGCGTCGCCGGCTGCATGGGCCAGGAGCCCCGGAGCAGGTGTTTCTGACGTCTGAGAGGCGGGGACCAGCGGCCGGGCCGGAGCGGGTTTGGGGCGCAGAGGCGAGCCCTCCCCGGGCTTCTGCGTGGGTCGCTGGTGAGTCGGGGCGCCCTCACGACTCAGGGCCGGTCCTGACCCCAGCACCGCGGACGTACCCTTATTTGGGGAGAGCGTCTCTGCAGGTGTCCTCACATCAAGGATCTTGTTATGACACTACCTTGTGTCAGCTGGCTGGGCCCTACTTCCAGTGCCTGGTGCCCTTACAGGAGACAGAAGAGGAAAACTCAGGCACAAAGGAGCGGCCACGTGACCACGGAGGCAGAGACCGAGGGACGTGGCCACAAGCCCAGGGACGCTTGGAGTCCCCAGAAGCTGGAAGGGGCAGAAAGGACCCCCATCCACAGAGCCTCCCGAGGGCACGCCCTGCCGGCCCCTGGATCTCGGACTTCCAGCCCCCAGCGTGTGGTCAGCTCCGGAAAACGGGGAAACCGCCCAGAGCAGCACGAAATTCAGACGTGCGCATGAGAACACTCATCTGGGGTCCAAAGTCCAAGGTCCCCGCGGTCACCTTGCCGATGGTCCGAGCAGCACCCAGAAGGACCCGGGGGCGGCACTGGGGGTCCCTGGGGTCCCTCTCCTAACACAGGAAGGCGGTCACTGTTCCGAACTGGCGGGTACTGGAACGCGTGGTGGGGCTGGGCACGCGGTCACGACCTGACGAGGTGACAGAAGAGGTGTTTAGTGGGCGCCCTTCCCGGCTCTTTAAGGGAACAGCCTCCGCGACGGCCCGTTAGCTGTGTGTGTGCAGAGTCCACGTTTGGGCTTTGGCCTTTGGCGGTCAGGTTGGGTGGGGAGCTGGCGTCCCACTCCACAGACGGGGAGACTGAGGCCCGGGGCCAGTCCTTCCGGCACTTCATGCTGCAGGAACAGGGCGCTTCAGAGCAAGTGGCTCCCGTGGCTGGACGCACAGAGCGGAGCCCCGACCCCGCCCCACCTCCGCCCTGCCCCACTGCTCAGCCTCATCCCGAGCTGTGACGTCCCCTCTGGGGACGGGTTTCGGGGCCTCACGTCTTCTACCTGGATCCAGCAGTGACTGCCGTCACCGTCTGGAACTTCTTCATCTTTGTCTTTGAGCCGTGTTTGCAGCTGACGTCCTAGGAGACAGCGGGGGGGGGGGGGGGGGGGGGGGGGGGGGGGGGGGGGGGGGGGGGCGGGGGAGGGGGGCAGGTGTCACAGCGGACGTGTGGGCAAGGTGACGCCGCCCACCGCCCGGACTGCGTGGGGCCCGAGCGACGCCTGGGCGTGGGGCCAGTCTCACCGCCAGAAAAAGGTAGGTGTGTCCTGTCCACTGCCGAGCAAGCGTGGCCCCGCCCGAGAGGCTCCGCCCGAGAGGCCCCGCCCCGGGAGGCCCCGCCCCGAGAGGCCCCGCCCCGGGAGGCCACGCTTTCCACTGAGGCCGGAGCTTGCTTCGCATGCAGAAGACGTGGCCTTCTAACACAGGTCACCCGGGAATCCGTGGGACTCTCCTGTGGCCGCCATACCAGCCCCTGCAGCCTGGGGCCTCACCCGGCAGAGACTCCCCGTCCCTGTCCTGGGGGCCGGGCCTCCCGAGGCCTCTCTCCTTGTGTGCACGGCCGTCTCCCCCTGGGTCCTCACGGGGCCGTCCCTCCGTGCGTGTCTGTGTCCTGATCCTCTCTTCTTACAGGGACCCGGTCACACGGGATCAGGGCCCAGCCCAGTGACCCCGTGTTCCCTCAGTCACTCCTTTAAGGCTGGATCTCCTGGTACCGACGGTCACACTGGTTATTCGGGCTTCGACACATGAATGTGGGGGCCACAGCTCAGTCCTTGGCCCCTACCCTCCCTCCCTGCTCACACGACTTCGCTGCATGACTTCGCCACGGGCGCTGGGGCCACGGAGGGCGAAGGAGGCGTCAGTCTCCCAACCCCCGGGGCTCATCGACAGCTGCGGGCAGAGTGTGGACAGAATGTGCGGGACGAGGAGGGAAATAAAGACATCGGGCTAGTTTCTTCTGTAAGAACGAAACACAGACGCAGCGTGAGCTGCAGACTGTAAGCCGGAGATTCTGTGACTCTGTGCTCAAGGTAAATGCTCTGATATTTGCATTTAAAACTGGTGTCATGTGGGGGTGCTCGGGGGCCTCCGTGGTGGAGCTTCCGACTTCGGCTCAGGTCAGGATCTCACAGTTCGTGGGTTCAAGCCCCGTGTCGGGCTCTGTGCTGACAGCCTGGAGCCTGGAGCTGCTTCCGATTCTGTGTCTCCCTCTCTCTGCCCCTCCCACTCATTCTCTCTCTTTCTCTCTCTCTCTCAAAAATAAATAAACATTACAAAAGATTTTTAAAACCTGGCATCACACGACGAAAAGGTGAATGTTAAAATCGATGCCAAAAATTCAAATGTAAATATATATTTTTTGCTTACAGCAGTATTAAATTGTGACTTAAAAAATGCCATCAGGAGCCAGGTCAAGAGACGGACTGTGGGAACGAGGGAAAACCTGGGATTTTAGCGCCTCAACGCCACTTTGTTCCTGATTTTGAACACAGGACCTGTGTTTTCACTTCACCCCGGCGAGATGGTGCAGCCGGCCTTCCGGTGCGCAAACGTGTGGCTCGCGCCCCCGAGCCGGGTCCCCGAGCCGAGTCCCCAAGCCGAGTCCCCGAGCCGAGTCCCCGAGCCGAGTCCCCGAGCCGAGTCCCCGATCCGTCCTGCTCGGGCCACCCCCTCACCGGCTGCCACAGCAGAGACGCTCCGTGCTGCTGGCCTTCCGTCTGGTGGCCCGCCACCGCTGCCGACCACGGTGAGGACCCCAGGGCCGCCCCGGGGAATCGTGCTCCAGGTCGGGACGCGGGGAGTAGGCGCCAGGCGGGCGGCGGGTGAATGTCGGCTGTGGTCGTGGTCCTAGGACCTTCGGGCTGCCTCGGGGTCCACGCAGCTTCATCGGTTATGCGTCCAGTCACATGTGACTGTCCCCCCCCCGCCCCCCCCAGTGAGCAGCATAAGGGCAGAGTCAGACCGTCCCTGCGGAGCACTGAGTGACGTTTCCGGAACCGAGGCATCCCTGACAGCTTCCGGAACGTGGAATGGCGGCAGCGGTTAGACCCTCACTCAGGGTCACACAAGGGCTAACGCCCAGGGCTCCTGACCAGCAGCCCAGCCCTCCCCTCGTGGGGCAAAGGTCGGGAACTGCCTTCCAGAACAGAGCCACGGGGAGGCCCCACGCCCCCCATCCCCTCAGCCTCACTGATGCTCCCCAGGCCGGCCTGTGGCACAGGGCACCACGGATGGCAGGGCTCTGCCTTCTAGATGGTTCCACCAGTCAGCCTCACTCTCCCTCCCGTGAGTGTGTCCGTCCTCTGCAGTGGGGTGGGGCGGAGGCTGGGGTACGCCGTCCCCTGGCAGGGGCTCTGAAGGTGAGAGTTGGGTTTGTACAGAAGCCGTGGGGTCAGAGCCGCATCTTGGATCAGCGTGCAGCAATCCGGCCCCGAGCGGGCTGCCTCAGAGTCAAGGTCTGACGAGTCAAGGTCCCTTCTTTGCCACCTCACGGGCGGTGCAAGCAGGGAAGCAGCTGATGCCCAGCAAACTGCTTGTCACCTGGAGCAGGAGGTAAGAGCACGAGGTCTCCTCAATCCCAGCCCCCTGCAGGTGCAGGGGGGCGGGGCGGGCCCCCTCCCCACGCCGCCCTGCTCTGGCCCCCAGCAGCCCCGACACCTCAAGGGCCTCTGAGCGAGCAGCTCCGCCTGCTGGGGCGGCGGGGCAGAGCGCCCCCCCTCCGCGCTGCGGTGGGCTGCTTGGGGACGCTCCTTGGGGGCGAGGACTCCGGAGCGGAATGGCCGGGCCTGACTCTGCCCCTCAGCGCCCCGCCCAGAGCCCCGCAAGTTTCAGGAAATAAAAATCTAATTGCGAATGAAACTCTCCATGTGTATGTTCGAGCCTCTGGAACGTGGGGCCAAGATCCAGGTTCGGAAGGTTCTCGCCGGGGGGTGGGCGGGGCCCCCGGCAGAGGCTTGCCTGGAGGACGGCTGCTTGCCAGCTCAGCCCACCCCACAGATGGGGAGACTGAGGCTCGGGGCCAGGTCCCAGGCCACCCCACTGAGCTGTGGGCGCTCCTGTCCCACGAGGCTGTTTTCAGGGTTCCGTGGGCCACAGTCGGGGCTGCAGAGCTGGGAGCCCGTCCGCCTCTCTTCCCTCTGCTCCCCGGGAGCCGGAAGGGGGTGGCCTCCACCGCGCCTGCACTTTCTGCAACGTCCTTACGCCTTCGGGGGCTGGAGCCTCATCTCCATCCACATAACGGTCATCTAAGTGACCGGCTTATGGAGGAAAGAATGTGGCCAATGTGATCTGCAGGACTCCGACTCCAAGGCCGGATCAGACGCCGCGCGGGGCCCCTGCGGGCTCCCCGCGCCCCACCCCTGCTGCCCCAGTGGAAGCTGGCCGCAGTGGTGGGGGAGCCCAGGGCACCCGAGCCGGGCAGCCTGGGGTTCAGCCCTGGGAGGGGTCCCTGCAGCACCAGCCGGCCACGAACATGCGAGGGACCTAGCCGAGCCGGTCACCCCCATCACCCCCAGTCACCCCCGTCACCCCCAGTCACCCCCAGTCACCCCTGTCACCCCCGGTCACCCTCGGTCACCTCCAGTCACCCCCGGTCACCCCCGTCACCCCCGGTCACCCCTGGTCACGCGTGAACGCAAAGAGTAAAAGGTGCTGTTTTCAGCTGCTGCCTCTGGGGTGGCTTCCCACCCGCATTGGGTGACCAGGATGCAGAGCAGGATTCTAGGGTGAGATTCAAGGTCCTGCGCCCTCAGGCCTGGGGGGCTCGGTCGGTTGAGTGTCCGACTTCAACTCAGGTCATGATTTCGAGGTTCGTGGGTTCGAGCCCCACGTCGGGCTCTGTGCTGACAGCTAGCTCAGAGCCTGGAGCTGCTTCCGATTCTGTGTCTCCCTCTCTCTGCCCCTCCCCTGCTCGCACTCTGTCTCTCTCTGTCTCAAAAATAAATAAGCATTAAAGAAAAATTAAAGCTCCTGCTGCCCGTGGAGACAGAGGGGCAGACCCACGGCAAAGGGGGCCACGGTGTGTCGGCTTCTCTGTGGCTCTTAACAGTGAGCGGCCGCGAGGCGGAGGGACTCGTGGGAAGGCTGCCCGCCCGCCCCGTGTTAGCTTTTCAGGGCGCCTTGGAACACGTGACCTGAAACGTTTTGTTGAAGAGGTTGTCACGTTAAATAAACGGGCTTGCCACCCAGCTGGGGGCGGGCGGGGGCTTCCTGGCGGCGGGGTGTCAGTGGGACAGGCCGCTGCCCCGCACATCTGCCACCAGCACGCCCGGCGAGGACGGTCCTCAGGCGTCAGTTCCTGCCGCTGCCCAGACACGGCTGTCACCACTCCCGGCTGCCCGGGGACCGGCGGGCACGTCTTCCTGGGGGCGATCCGGGGGGGGGGGGGACTGAGTTGTCCCAGGAGGGTGAGTGGCCCCCACGCAGGCCCTACCTCCATTCCGTGCTGGAGTGCTCCCCGGCTCACAGGAGGGCTCCCCGGCTCGAAGGACGGCTCCCCGGCTCACAGGAGTGCTCCCCGGGTCACAGGAGTGCTCCCTAGGTCACAGGAGTGCTCCCCGGCTCGCAGGAGGGCTCCCCAGCTCGAGGGAGTGCTCCCCACTGTTCCCGTGGCAATTCTCCCCTTCTCCAGACACTGAGGTCACGGTCATTGTTTTCTCCTTGTTCTTCCATCAGAAGAAAATGTTCTGGATGATTCTCGGTGCTTCTCTGTGTGGGGCTGTTGGCTCCTCCTGGCGGGACAACACCTGGGTGTCGCCCACTGTCCCTTCCACGTCCGGTCGTGGGGGCGGTGAGGACCTGGCCCTCCTGCCTCCTGAACTCACCTGAAAATCCTTGTTCTTGGAGGCGGGTTCCACTGTGCCCTGCTTGCAGGCACAGCTTCTCTGCCCAAACCGGGGGCCCCCGCAGCCCTGGGCTGTCCCCTCCGGACCTGGGTCCATGGCATAAAAACATCGGAAGTTGATTCTCTCACAGTTCTGAGTAGAAGTCCAAACGAAGGTGTCGGTGGGGCTGTGCTCCTTCTAGAAGCTGTGTGTGTGGGGGCCTCTGGGTTACAGCCCCCTCCCTCCAGGCTCTGCTGTCCCCCCACTGCCCTCCGTTCGTGTGTCTGCGTCCACCTCAGTTCCCACACAGACACGGGTCACCTTTCAATCTTGAACTTAATTACCTCTGCAAAGATACTATCTCCAAATAAGGTTACACTCACAGGCGCCGGGGTTCGGGCTGGGGACGCACGGGGGCCCCTGTGAGCCTCCTCCCAGCCCCTCCTTCTGGTTCCTCTGGTGATCCAGGGGCTGGTCCGCGCAGGGCATGCATTGTCTGTAGCTGGACCAAGTCAGGTGTTAACATTCGGACTCTTTGTCAAAGAGGTTTAATCCGACTGGAAGGCCGGATCCTGGGCACAGGGGTCTGATCGTGGGGCGCTGGCCGGCAGCCCCCTCTCTAGGGGCCCCCGCTCCCTGCGTGCGTCTCATCTGCTGGGAAAGACAGACCTGGGCACCTGCTTTGACAGTTCATCGCCTCGCATTTACCGAGCATCGTGCTGGGTCAGACGTTGGACAAGACCTTGGGGATTCAGAAAGTGGAATAGAGAGGATGGAGGAAGGGCCTGGGGGCCAAGAAAGGGGCAGCTTCTAGAAGCCGGAAGAGCCTGCAGAAACACTTCCCCTTGAAGCCCCCGGAGGGAGCACGCCCAGCTGGATTCAGCCCCTGCCGGGTCTCCTTGGACCTCCGAGCCCCCAGGCTGCACACGCAAACCCGTCTCGTCTGAAGATTTGGAGCCCCTCAGTCTGCAACGTCCTACGGCAGCCGTGGGGAAGGACGCAGACCGTGACAATGTCTGAGGAAGGTCTGGCGTGGCCAGAGGTGATGCGCGGGGGGGGGGGGGGCCGCAGCTCCTCTTTTTGGGGAGAACGTGAGCAAGTCTTCATTTGTAGGAAGGGGATGAGCTGCCAGATGCTTGCTGGGCAGACACAAAAGCGGGTGTTTTTGTAGCGAATCCATGTAGGCACGGGGTGGGGGCGGCTGGGAGCCCAAGGTGGGTGCCAGTCCTCCAGGGGGGGCTCCCAGCACCTCCACGCTCGGCTCCTTCCCGTCGCTCAGCTGCTCGCCTGCAGAGCCCCCACCACTGGCAGAGAACCAGAGACACTGCGGCCTCCAGAGCCGCCCACCCTGCGGACCCCCCACCGTGTTTCCGGCTCGGAGGTCAGGGTCCGAGCCGCGGCCTACCTCTTCTCCTGGCGGGAGCGGCTGTCCCCGCAGCGGCTGACCCGCGGTGCCCCAGGCGCCCCTCCAAACACGGGGCGTGGGGCGTGGTTCCCAGGGAGCGGCTACAGGGACACCTCCTCTAGTGAGCTCCGCTTCTCGCAGTTTCTGTCTCCTGCCCGGACTTGTCACGGGCACAACCCACCTTCAGGGGGAGCGATGGAGGAAGGGGGCTCCAGGACACAGTGGGGGACGGAGGGCCGATTGAGGTGGGGAGCCCATCCTGGCGCCGCCCCTCAGGCCAGCAGCGCCCCGGAACCTTCCTGGGGGGTCCACCCAGGTGTCCAGGGCACGGGGGGGCGGGGGGGGTCAGTCACTCCCAGGGCCCCCAACGCCCCTCCCTCCCTCCCCAGCCTGGGGGGACGCAGCGCCAGACGCTGAGACATTCCTAATGCTCTTAAGAAAATGCAGGTTCGAAAAAGGCTTATTTCTCTCCAGGGGACGCCACTGATGCAGATAAACGCTGGGTCTTTGCTCACACCTCCGGCCAGCGTTTTCTCCAGAACCTTCACTGCACTGGCCGTGTGAGTCCTGTGTCCTCCACGTGCCCCACAGCCACGGCGCCCGGCCCCCCGGGGGGAGCAGACACCAGGTGGGCCCTGGGGTGCTGGGCCCCTCGCCTCTGGCCGGGGAGAGCGGGGCTGACGCGGTTCTGCTTCCTCAGGTCCCTGGGCACCTGAGCTTATACAATGTGTTCTTTTTGGGTAGAAAAAAGAAAAAAAGTCTTCATCGATCACGGAGTCTGGATGGCAGGGCAGGCAAAATTGCGAAACAACATTTTTCATATTTTATGGGTGCCGTGTGGCCAGTCTTCCTCCTCGCTCTTTAGTTTTCCTGTTGTGAGAAACAGCACGCATGTTCCATTCCAGGGTCTACGCCCGGAGGAGGTTCGGGGCCGGTCCCAGCGGGGGCCAGCTTGCCAGGAGGGCCCCCGCCGTCCCGACCTTGACGTGTGGACTTCCTGTCCCGGGTCACAGGCGTGCCAGTGTCCTGGGGCCGCCGTGACAAACTGCGGCCTAAAAGAACAGAAACGGACTCTCTCCCGGTTCTGGGGGCCAAAGTCTGAGACGGACGTGTCAGTGTGGCCGGTGCGTTCTGGGCGCTCTGGGGGGCGTCGGCTCCAGGCCTGGCTCCTGGGTGCTGGCGGCAGCGTCCCGGGCCTCCAGCCTCGTCCCGTCTTCCTGTCACCTGCTCCTCGGCGTCTTCTCCTTTCTTCTCTTCTCAGGGCCCTGGTCGCTGGAGCTCGGGCCCACGCCCCTCCAGGTGGACGCATGTCGGGACGCATCTGTCTAAACTGCAGCATGTGCACCAAGAGTGGACCCCGATGTCCGCTGTCGACTCTGGGCCAGAGACGATTCCCGGACCGAAACAGCCGTGCCACCCGGTGGGGACATGGGCAGTGGAGGGGGCAGAGGGGATAGGGGTTATGGGCGTTCTCTCTCCTCTCTGCTCAGTTTTGCTGTGAGCCTGTACTACTTAAAAAAAGATGACTTAGGGGGCGCCTGGGGGGCTCAGTCAGTTAAGCATTGGACTTCGGCTCAGGTCATGGTCTCGTGGTCTGTGAGTTCGAGCCCCGCAGCAGGCTCTGTGCTGACTGCTTGTGCTCTGTCTCTCTTGTTCTCAAAAATAAATAAAACATAAAAAAAAATTAAACAAAAAGATGACATTGTATTTTTTTTAAAATTTTGCTATATAGTTTATTTATTTTTGAGACAGAGAACGAGCAGGGGAGGGTCAGAGAGAGAGGGAGGCACAGAATCCGAAACAGGCTCCAGGCCCTGAGCTGTCAGCACAGAACCTGATGCGGGGCTCGAACTCATGAACTGTGAGACCATGACCTGAGCCGAAGTTGGATGTTTAACCGACTGAGCCACCAGGCGCCCCATGACATTGTATTTTTTAACTTAAAAAAAGTTTATTTATTTTGAGAGAAAGGCAGAGTGGGGGAGGGGCAGAGAGGGAGACTCCCGAGCAGGCTCCACACGGTCAGCACAGAGCCTGATGCGGGGCCCGAACTCATGAACTGTGAGATCATGACCTGAGCCGGAATCAAGAGTCGGTCACTTCACCGACAGCCATCCAGGCGCCCCTGTACGTTTTTTTTAAATACAGGAGGTACAGTTGGAGTGACTTTCAGAACACCACCGACTGGTTTGTTGGTGAAAGTGTATTGCACGCCGCGCTTGGGACGGGTTATCCTGACCCTGAGTAAGTGCTGATGGGGAGGTGAGGCGTGGCTGTCATGTCTTGTTGGACCAGAGACCGAGGGGAGGAAACGGCGGCCGCCCCACTCCGGACGGGGTGTCGCGGCCACACTTGCTGCCTGCTTGTCCCCCCATGAACGACAGGGGGAGCCCTGGGTCTCAGCGAAGGCAATCTCAGGGTGGGCAGGTCTGCTGTGGGTCCTGATCTGGGACCATCTGTCCTCGGGGTGTGGCTGGCGTCCCCTGTGGGCAGAGCACAGGGAACAGGGCCACAGGACGGGTTTCGTGGAACCGGGCTCCAAACCGCAGCCCCCCACCAGCCCTTCGGGCA
Source organism: Mungos mungo (assembly GCA_004023785.1). NCBI lineage: Eukaryota > Metazoa > Chordata > Mammalia > Carnivora > Herpestidae > Mungos > Mungos mungo. The sequence goes on from PISW01005011.1 coordinate 91,501, forward strand.
CCTGCTGCTGTTCCTGGGGTGGGGTGGGGGGAGCCCCCCCAGCACTGAGATTGCAGCCTGGAACCCTGAAAACGGAGGCTTCCGGACCCCGTGATCCAGGCGCTTTCAGATCCAGCCTTCAAGGGTCCCGCATGGCATCCCCGCCCCCCCCCCCCCCCCCCCCCCCCCCCCCCCCCCCCCCCCCCCCCCCCCCCCCCCCCCCCCCCCCCCCCCCCCCCCCCCCCCCCCCCCCGCCCCCGGGCTGGGAGCCAGGCCCTGAGTGCCAGACGAGCCTGCTCCGGCCGGGGCCCCCGGTGAGTGGGCCAAGAGCCGAGGCCGGAGACACCGTGCCGCCTCCCCAGCCCACCCAGCCTCTGAGCCTGCGACTCGAAGGCTGTCTGCAGACGCTGTGGCCAGGGGCCCGATCTTCCCACGCAGGCGGGCGCTCCTGCCCGGGCAGGGCTGCTCCCGGGGAGAAGTCGCCGGTGCCCCGATTCCGTGAGGGGCGGGCTGGCGCTCTCAGGCATGCCCACCAAGGGGCAGAGGCGCCCCACGCAGGCACCTCACCCGAGGGCTGAGCCCACTGGTGACCAGAGAAGCGCAAATCCACACTCGGGGATGCTCACGACGCCGGCAGAGCTGTAGGAGTGGAAGGGTTGGCCGCTGGCAGGAGGCCCCCCCCCCCCCCCGGTGGGGGCAGATCCGAGCAGGCGGGTCGGGGGGGACCGGGCAGCACCGGGGGGCGGTCGGCTGGATTGGTTTTCCAAGGAGGAGAGAAGCGGCCCGCGCCCTCCCCCGTGGGGACGCGTGCCCGGGACCGGCCGCCGGCCTGTGGGAGTCAGGATGCGTGGTGGCCGGAGGCCGAGTCGGTGCTGGAGCGTGAAGGGGCGCAGGGACCCCGGCAGGAGGCGCCCTGCAGGAGTCAGGTGCGCCGGCAGCCCTGGTGTCGGGAAGGCCGCTGCGGAAGAGCCCGAAAACGGCAGGTGCCGGCCGGGATGTGGAGACGGGACCAGGGACCGGACAGGGGAGCGGCCGCCGGGGGCACTAGGGCGGCGGCCCCTTATAAAACAGGAAGTAGGGGCGCATGGGGGGCTCCGTCGGCGAACTGTCTGACTTCGGCTCAGGTCACCATCTCACAGTTCGTGGGTTCGAGCCCCGCGTCGGGCTCTGCACTCACCGCTAGGAGCCTGGAGCCTGTTTCAGATTCTGTGTCTCCCTCTCTCTCTGCCCCTCCCCAACCTGTGCTCTGTCTCTCTCTGTCTGTATTATAATAATAAACATTTTAAAAAAATAAAGAAAAATTAAAAAAATGGAATTACCATGTGATCCAGCGACGCCCTTCTGGGTGAACATCCACTTAAAAGAATTGAAGGCAGGGAGGGTCTCGAAGAGATATTCGTGGTTTGTCTTTTTTCCCTCTTTGCTTGATTTTATTTATTATTTGCTATTTTTTTTAATTAAAAAAATTTTAAGACCCGTTTCTCCACCCCACCCCCCGCCCCGGTCACCATCAGTTTGGTCTCTACGGAGACTGAGAATCTGTTTCCTCTGAAACCACGATTGTGCTATGTGTTAATTAACTTGGGTTTAAATAAAATTTTAAAAAATTAAAAAAATTAAAAGCTATTTAAAAAAGAATCTGTTTCTTGGTTTGCCGTGCTCTCTTTTTTTCCCCTTCGCCTGCTTGTTTCGTTTCTTAAGTTCCACGTGTGAGTGAAATCATGCAGCACTTCTCTCTCCGATGGACTCGTTTCACTTACGTTCTTCTCTCTAGTTGCACCTGTGTTGCTGCACATGGCAAGACTGCATTCTTTTAAAAAAATTTTTTTAAATGTTTATTTTTTGAGAGGGGGAGAGAGTCAGAGTGTGAGTGGGGGAGAGGCTTTAAAATTTTTTTAATGTTTATTTTTGAGAGAGAGACACAGAGACAGAGCCTGAGCAGGGGACGGGCAGAGAGAGAGGGAGACACAGAATCCGAAGCAGCTCCAGGCTCCGAGCTGTCCACACAGAGCCTGACGCGGGGCTCGAACCCATGAACTGTGAGATCATGACCTGAGCTGAAGTTGGACGTTCGACAGACTGAGCCCCCCAAGCGCCCCCTGATTTTATTATTTTTGATAGCTGGCTCATATCCCTGTGTGTGTGTGTGTGTGTGTGTTTCCACATCTTTATCCGTTCGTCAGTGGATGGACAGGGCGGCCTCCATAATTTGGCCACGAGTAATGCGGCAGTAAACACTGGGTCACACGTGTCCCTTGAGTCGGTGTCTCTGAATCCTTTGGGCAAATGCCCCGTGGCGTACCTGAGGGCGGGGGGACCTCCCTGCCGGTTCCCACAGCGGCTACAGTGAAGGGCTCTTCGCACGCCCACGGTCAGCAGCGCTGTTCACAACAGCTAAAACATGCCCGCAACCCAGTGCCCACGGGTGGAGAAATGTGGTGCGTCCACACCCTGGAATGTTGCTCAGCCTCAAACGAAATGAAACCCTGACACCTGCTTTGGGAGGCGCGGGCCCTGGGGACACGAGCCTGAGTGAAACACAGCCAGACACGGAAGGACCAACACGGTCCGACTCCACTCACCTGAGGTCCCTGGAGGGCTCAGCCTCCCAGAGACCGGGAGCGGAAGGCGGGTGCCGGGGCGGGGGAGGGGAACGGGGGCCGGCCTGTCTCGGGGGCGGAGCTTCAGTCTGGGAACGTGACACAGCCCCGCAGACGGACAGGGTGACAGGTGTACAGCGTGAGCACGTGACAGAATGTAATTCCGTGGAACTGGGCACTTACACCTGGTGAAGACGGGAAATTGTGCGCTATGTGTATTTTGCCATAATTTTAAAAAGTTTTCGAAAGTTTATTTATTTATTTTCAGAGAGAGAGCCCTAGTGAGGAGGAACAGAGAGAGAGGGAGAAAGAATCCCAAGCAGGCTCCCCACGGTCAGCGCAGAGCCCGATGCGGGGCTTGAACCCACGATCTGCGAGATCATGACCTGAGCTGATGTCAGATGTTCAACCGACTGAGCTCCCCAGGCGTCTGTTTACCTTAATTTTCTAAAAAAGCCCACCACCCACCACCCACCACCCACAGCAAAACCAGCGTCCAGCGAAGAAAGCATGTGCATCACGCATGCGTACCTACCGGCTCTTCGGATCAACCTGGGCACAGGGGAGGGTGATCGCACAGTCCTGCTCCCAGAGCCCCCAAGATAGGGGCAAAACGGGGGGCCGCCCCGCCGTCGGGAGGAGGCGGGGAGGGGCGCCGACGACCCGGCTGAGCGCACCCTTCCCCGGGCAGCGTGCGGCCGTCTCCCCCGGGGCTCAGGCTCCCTGCTTCCACCGCCTTGTCTGTTTCCACGTCTTATTTTTCACCCCTCGGGGGGTCCTGCAGGGCCCTGGTCTCAGCCATTCTCAGGAGCCCTGGAGTCCCTCCTCGGGGCTTGGAAAACGTGTGACAGACGTGTGACAGACGTGTGATGGCTTAGACTGCCCCAAATCCAGTCTTCTTCCCAGAAAGGGCACCTCAGGTCCTCCTGGCCGGACCCTCTGTGCTTCTGGTCCCCACGGGGGTCTCTCCCCAGCAGCGCAGGTAGGAGGGGTCCCCGCTCGGCCTGGCCGGTGGCTGAGCGTCCGAACAGCGACTGGTTCAGAGATGTGCAGGCATCGGATCGCGGTCACGTGTGCACGGGGGCCTCGGGTCCAGGGGACACGCACTCCATGGGGGGGCCGGTCAGCGCACAGGGGGTTATGTCCCGTGCCTCCCATGGACCGACCATGCCCCTCGCGAGGACACGCTCAGCCCCGGATCTCCCGTGGGGCTGTGTTTGGAGAGACGGCCTGTCGGGGCAACTTCAGTTACATGAGGTCACAGAGAGATCTCTGTCTATCTCCACGTGCCAGGAGCAGCCTCCTCGCCAGGTCACGGGCATCTTGGGCCTCCCGGCCTCCAGAGCTTCGAGAAGCGAGTGTGACCGCCGGGCTGACTGGGATGGGAGCTCGTGACCCCAACGTCCTCGCCGTTTGTGGCATCAGAGGCGTCTCACCCACGGCCACCTGCTGAGCGGTCCACGTCCCCCTGGTCTTAGGTCCGAGGCTGCAGGTGCTGCGTGTGCCGGGCTGTGGCACAGGGGCAAACGGACGTGGCAGGACGGAGGGGCCGTCCCCGTGTTACCTGGGGACCTTCCCTTGAACCAAGCCTAGTGTCACGGTGGGGGGGACCCCCGGGCAGGGATTATGGCATCTGACACGGACGTGACCCACCCGACATGAGCCCGTCTCTGTTGGCAGCCCCCCCGGACGAGCGGGGCAGGCACGCCGGGCAGCGAGCTCACCCGAGCGGCCAGACGAGCCGCCGACAGACACAGCCGGGCTCAGAGGCCGCGGTCCTGCTGCACCGTTGACTTTTCCAGATTCACAAATCAATAAAGAACACATTTTTTTTTTCCCCTTAAGCCAACTGAGGTGAGTTCCCGGGCCCCAGGAACCGGAAACGAACAGGCTCTTAGCTAACGCGAAGGGTTCGCGGATCTTTCCCGCGAAGCAAGGGCAGCGTGTGGCTCTCACTTTGCTTCCGTGGGAGACGCTTTTTGGCTCAGACCGTCCTAGGCGGGAGGGCTCCCTCGCGCGTCGAGCCCGGGCACCTGCCGCGTCTCCAGCTCTGTGCCGGTGCTGGGGACGGAGGGGAGAGAGAGTAAGACGTGGTCACGCAGCGAGGGGCCTCGAGCAGCCACGGGCCGGTGGGACAGCAGGGCGGGCAGAGCGGAGCACATATGTGCCCGAGGGCGGCCGCGGGCAAGGGGCTCGGTGGCCCCAGAGGCGGGGACACCTCCTGTCTGTGCTGTGAGCCCCCAGGTGGCGGCTGGGGTCTACTTCAGCAGCCGGAGAGCACTGATGGGAGCCCAGAGAGGGGCTTGTGGCCTTGCTTGGCCCGAGGAAGCCCGGGAGGCAGGGACAGTCCCTGGGCCACGGCAGGGGCCACGGCGCACTGCTGGTAAGTGTCTGACCATCAGCAGTGACGGAGTGGGGTGCTGGGGGCTTCTCCGTGGCACTTGCTGCCTCCCGCGATGTAAATACTCCCACCGTGGGCAAGTTCAGGTGCTACGGGTGTTAGTCAGCCCCCGGCAGGGAGGCAGGACCAGCAGGGCACACACGCGCCCACGGGCGCCCGCGCGTGTGTGTGTGTGCGTGTGTGTGAGTGAAGGCACTAATTACAGGGAATTAGCCCCTGCAGATACTGGGAAGTCCTGACCCAAGAGAGCCACTGGTACATGTTCCAGCCCGAATCTGAGTTCAAAGTCAGGGGCCCGGAGTCCCAGCCAAACACGGTCAGGCAGAGAGAAAGAATTTCCCCCTCCTCGGCCCTTTGTTTCTAGCCAGGCCCTCCCCTCAACTGATTGGACGAGGCCCACCCGCTCTGTTTCACGGGAGGACCATGGGCTTGGCTCAATCTGCTGACATCATTGGCCCCAGAGCTGGGGCAACATGCGCAGTCCACTCCCCCGAGCCAGCGCCAGGGCCTCAGGCTGGCCGCAGCCCCATCCCCGTGGCCTTGGGCTTGGCCCCCCTCTGTGTTTCCCAGGCTCCGCGCATTCTTGAACAGACCTCTTGGTCCAGTGGGGTCTCTCCCGAGGACTCCACCCTGCGTCTCCGAACAATTGTGCCCTGTTTGACTGTTTGTTGGATAAACAAACTGGACTGTGAGGAGAACCCCCTCTTCCTGGTTCCTGCCCCCCACAGCCCACCAGACCAGCCCGGCCTGTTCCCAGCCAGGCAGCTGGCACCCGTCGGCTTCAATGGCACCTCTTGTCCTGAAAGGGCGTGGAGGCACCGGTGGCCACGGGGAGCTCTGGGAAGCTGGCAGCCCCTCTCGGGCGGCTGGCCGTCCACCAGCCGATACTTGAGGTTGACAAGTCCCCTTAGGAAGCCAGAGCCGCTCGACCTTACAGAGCACATTTCCTCAGCACACAGCACTTTGGTGGACGGGGCCCTGAACGCAGCACAGAGGACTCAGAGTGACCCAGATATGGCCTCGCCCTTAGCCTCACTGGGGAGAGGGGCCCCTGCTGGATTAGCGGCCCTGTTGTCAGTGCGATGCCTGGGAGCACAGGGGACGTGTGGTGCCCAGGGAGGCCACCAGCCTCGACATCAAGGAGGTCTGCCTGGAGGGGGCACCATCCCACAGCGGGGACTCACCAGGAGAAACGGAAATGGCATTGTTAGCAGAGGGAACACCGCGGAAGAAGACAGGGTGCTCCAGGCGGATGTGACTCCCCCGGAGGGTTGGAGGTCCACCTGGAGGGTCATGATCCCGGGGGTGGGTCAGGCTGACGGCCTCCTCCCTCCTCCTGTGGCCCCCAGAGGCTCCCGGGCCGCTGCAGGGCGTGGCCAGCAGGGACAGCCTCTCACCTCAGCCAGTGGGCCTGAATCGGCTCCGTGCTCCCCGATGAGCACAGCTGGAGGTCCTGGAGGGCTCCGGGCCCCCTCCCCCCTCCCGTGTCGCTGCCTGCGTTCAGGTTTGCTCAGAGCCTGCTCCATCTCTTAGGGACCGGGGACCACGCTGGGGAGCCCCGCGGCTGCCTGTGCGCCTTCTCCCCGGCTTCCCTCCCATCCATGTCCAGGGCACAGACAGCTCTCCGCACGCTCAGGGTGCCCGCGGATGCCACCGGGCGTCACAGCGGGGAAGGGAACCCTGCCTCCCCGACCGCTGGATTCCATCGGTCCCGGAACCCGAGCGGCACCAGACAAAGGCGATGTGTTCCCACGCCAGCGCCTGCCTCTCTCGCTCACCCACCTCCCACACCAACAAAGGGCTGATTGAGGCCCCCGCTCCTGTCTCCTAAGCCGCTCTCCTGTTTATCTGCCTCAAGGTGCAATCGATTCGGAGCGAGGGGGCCAGGCAGGGACAATGCCGCGATGACCCGGCCTCCGGCGAAGTCGCAGGAGTGAGCATCAGTAATCCTCACACGGCTCCGCCGGGCACAGAGCCCGGATCCCGGGGTGGGCGGGCAGCCGTGGGCTTCCTTAGCCCTCCAGGCCTCCTCATTCTTCTTGAGTGGTTTTGTGGCCCGAGCCCAGTGAACGTAACCGCGGCCAAAATAAAAGAAAAACCCAGGGTACGTGCTTTTACATAAATCACATCGTGGTCATACTTCCTACGGGGGCCAGACTGAGAGCCAGCCTCAAGGTCATCCTTGGGACCATACAGGTCACGTGACCGCCCCCCCAACCGCCCCCAGCCCCACAGGCCTGAGACCATCACCTAACGGCTCAGAGGTTGTTTTCACTTGGTCCACTGGTTTTCCAAGGCCTGGAGCCCAGGTGAAATGTCATTTCCATGTGTGATTTATCACATTCCTCACCCGGCGGCTCAAGTCCGTCCCACGTGCCCGAGAGGGGGCACAGCTTGCACCTCAGGTCTCCTTTCGTGCTCGGTGGCCCTGGGAGGTAAATGCTGTCATTCACTGGCGGTGGCCGGCTCAGAGAGGGGACGAGGCAGATCTGCTGCTACCCAGCTTTATTGATGTGGAACTGAGCTCTGACGAACAGCCCATTTTAAACATTTACTGAAAATTTTCAAAATACTTATTTATTATTGAGAAGAGAGACAGAGCACGTGCAGGGGAGGGGCAGAGAGAGAGGGAGACACAGACTCCGAAGCAGCTCCAGGCTGTTGGCACAGAGCCCGACGTGGGGCTCGAACCCACAAACCATGAGACATGCCCCGAGCCGCAGTCGGACGCTTGGACGACTGAGTCCCGGCGCCCCTGCACTGCCCACGTGTAAAGTGCACACTCGGTGCGTTCCAGCGTGTCCGCACGCCGGGGTCTCCGCCTCAGCACCGCCGGGAATTGGGCTGGAGAATTTTGTCAGAGGGGCACCCCTGGCCTCGCCCTGCTAGATGCCAGTCAGCAGCAGCCCCCCAGCTGTGACAGTGACAATGTCTCCGGACAGTGTCACGTGAGCCACAAAATTGTGCCCACGTGTGAAGTCTGGGCACACGTCCATGCAGCCGTCACGACAGTCAGGAGAGTGAGCGTGCGCCTCACCCTCAGCGTGCCCTCCGGCAAACCTGACCCCAGGAGAATCCTGTTCCCCGTCAGTGTAGATCTTGCTGGTATTTTCTAGACTTTCTAGTACATGGATTCGTACAGTTTGGGCTCCTTTTGCTCGTTTCTGAGCTCGCATTCACGCCGCACCGTGACCCGGAGGGGTCACCCCTCCAACTCATTTCATTTTCTTCTCTTTGTTTCCCTCTCCTGGGTTTCCCAGATCCAGGGCCAGGCCGAGCCGGTGGGTGGGGTTTCCGGGGAAGGGGAGGCCAGCAGGAGATTACGGATCATCTAGAAAGGGCCAAACAGAGGCCAGAGAGGGCACGACGTCAGGAACCATGACTTTAGACCCTCACGGGACCCGGCTGCCCAGCGCAGCCACCATCCCTTCCTCCCCGGGTCTTACCTTTTGCAGCCCAGCTGGTGCAGCCCGGAGCCTCCCCTGACCCGGGGCAGGTCACATTCCACAGACAAATGAGCCGATTTCAATGACTTAACCCTTTCAAACCGGGAGAGACAGTCTCCCGGGAAAAGGGCACATTCCCCTCCCATGTCAGGGGTCACACGCCTGGTGGGTAAACTGATGGTGACAAATTCTATGTAACTATTTTTCCCTAGGTTGTCTCCGCAGATAACATATCGGTGTCATAGAAATGAACACACAGTACACTTCCCGTAAACCTAATATGGCCACTTATTTTCTATCCACTCACGTGGCCTTAGCTCTTAACTGCAAATCTCACCAGAACGGAAGAATTTTTAATCTGCAGGGCAGGCTCAGAAGTGCCGGAGAACCGACCAGACCTGCAGGAAATGTTTTCCTGTCTTTAAAATCCTTTAATAAAGATTTAAAAATTGATCTAATGACAGAATAAATAATCCTGAATTCTTGCATTAAATGAGATTTCTTTTTTTCAAGGCTAAATACAAACCCTACGATTAGGTCAGCAAATAAGGGTACAAAGACTTTATTTTTCTTATTTCTAGAAATGTGGGGATTACGATTTAACCCATAAGTTTAATGAGAAACAGATTAGTTCCATGTAGGACATTAGGATTTTGTCCTAACTGTAATATTAAGTTAGAACATTATGTCCATTTACTAAGAGACTGATACAAAGCTGTAGGTTTCTGGCATGTTGGTTGTTGAATTGGAGCCGTTTGAAAACACAGGGGATATTTCTAGAATGACAGCAAGAAACTATCGTCTCTGACAAGTGGACTGGGGTCACCGGAGGAGAAAGGCCCTTTTTCTCGGGATTTTCCGTTTGTCAGGTGTTACCCTCTGCGTAATAATGTTATAAATTTGGAAGAATGCAAAACAGTATTTGTGAAGAATCACCCTTAGTTCCCGAGATCAAGAGGCAAAAATGAGTACGTTATTAGCACGTTTATGTATTCATGGATGTATGCCAGCTTTCCAGGTTTGGAATACGTATACAATAACAAAAGTGTTTTTAAGCCGGCCATTTTTCAATCTACAACCACGGAGACACTGCTCTGCACTAAGAAATCTGTCACGTTTGGTGCAAAAGTCGAGTTAAGTTTGGGACTGGACCACAGGCCCGAGGCCTGGTCACATTCTAAGTGTATTTCTTTAAAATATTTTTTTAAAGTTTTTATTCACTTTTTGAGAAGAGGGGGAGGGGCAGAGAGAGAGGGAGACACAGAATCGGAAGCAGCTCCAGGCTCCGAGCTGTCAGCACAGAACATGACGCGGGGCCCGAACTCACGAACCGTGAGATCACGACCTGAGCTGAAGTTGGATGCTTAACCTACTGATCCACCCAGGGGCCCCTAAGTGTATTTCTTTTTAAAATTTATTTATCTATTTTGAGAGAGAGAGAGAGAGAGAGAAAACACGAGTGGGGGAGGGGCAGAGAGAGGAGGCAGAGCGAGAATCCAAAGCGGATGACGTGGGGCTCAATGTCACAGTCAGACCTGAGCTGATACCCAGAGCTGGACGCTCAGCTGACCGAACACCCAGGCACCTCCTGTTCTCAGTGTATCAGTCAGCTTTAGCTACGGTAACAAACATCCCCAAAATCATCCTGGCCTCCCCCCTCTTACTCACAGGTGGGGGGCCCTCACTCTGCCGGCCCCACTGGGCCCCACGGGGCTCCTCTGGGTGCGATTCCAAGCTGTGGGTCAGAGGAGCTTCCGGTCAGCTCCGCTCCACGCGTCCCTCGCTCTGGGGCTAAGCTGACGGAGCAGCCAAATCCGGGGTGTCAGGAGGCGCGAGGGGGAGCACCTGTGTCAGCTCGGGATGGTCCAGACTCCACTGCACCAGGCAAACCAGGGAAAGGGGGGTGTGGCAGTGAGCTCGGCGGCTGGGGTGGGACGGCGGAGCCGGGAGTGTTTGCGAAACAACGATATAATCTACGCGTCGCAGGGCGAGAAGGAGCGCAGGACTGGGGTTCGGGATCCGCCGCCGCCAGGGGCGTTAGACCCACCGCCCGCGCTGACGTCTTGTGGTTGCTGCGGTCGTTCTAGAAATCTCGCTCCCCACCATTTTCTGGACTTGAAGCGTGTGCGGGTTAATGAGCGGAATGTAATGTACGCTATTACCACCAGCAACAGTGAGCGCTGATTCGGAGCGCGTACCAGGAGCGCGTCAGTCACAGGATCCCGCTGACCTGTCCCCACAACCGGACCAGGTGGGCATCATTATCCGCGTTCAGGACACGACGGAGCTGAGGTCTAGAAGTTACTGGTGGTTCCAGGCAGGGCTCCCACTCAGGTCTGTGTGACCCTAGGAGCGGGCTCTGCCCACGCTGTAGACGTTTCAGAGAGAGAGTGTGTGTGTGTGTGTGTGTGTGTGTGCACACGTGTGACTTTAACACTCTCTTACTGATTTAGGAGGGGAGTGCTCCAGGGAGAAGAAATCACCGACATCAGGATAATCCCTGCACCGGTGGGAGCCCCGGTCTCGGGAGAGCTGACCCCGTGTGTCTATAGAAAACATGGCCTCCCACTAGCTCTCTGGGGACCAGTCAATCCCACTCGGGGTTCTTCCCACTGTCCTGAGCACAGAAGGGATCTAACATTTCCCCTTGAGGTCAGACATGGCCACACGACATTCCTTGGTCAACACGGCCCGAGTGGAAATGATGTGAAGGCACCGCAGAGCTGGCGTGGGGTCTCCCTGGGCCCCTCTGCCTGTGTGAGACGCTTCTGAAGGCACGTGGAGGACAGCTGTTCCGGAGAGTCCCCCAGACCCCCAGGGGTGAGCGAGGGACAGACGGTCACAGCACCGAGCCATCGGGAATCAGGAGCTGTTTGCCGTCACCGAGTAACTCGGCAGGTGCTGGCCGAGGCAGCACGTGTGCACACGCCACACACACCCACACACACACTTCCCTATCTCTGACACTAAGAAAACCCAAGCCTAGCCCGCCATACTCTTCACGCCTGGTCCATGACCAGCCCTGTGCCCTGTTGGTGGCCCAGATGGCCCCCATCACTGGTGTGGGAGGGGGTCACTGTCGTAAGAAACGCAGCAGGGGGGCCCCCAACGACGCTGCTGTCCCCAGCCTGGGCCCACGGCTGGCTTGCAAGCAGGTCTTTGCGCAGCCGACATGTTTCGGACTCAGGCTCCCAGCTCGCACTGGGATGTGGGGCGATGCCCCAGCTTCGGGGGCTGTCGTGGGATGAGCCTGTGGGGGCCCCGGAGCCCGGAGCCGCCGTGCAACCATCATCACGCCTCCGCGGCGGTTTGCTGGGCGGGCACTTTTACGGTAGCAACGACACGGTCGCTGCTCTCAGGACTCAGGGACGCAGGTCACGTTACAAAAAAGCCCCCAAAGTGCTGGAACGGAGCTTCGTGGGACAGCATTTCAGCCCTGACCCGGCACGGCACCCGCGGCCACACACGCCCCTCTCCTGGGCACACGCGTGACCGGACCCCGGTCACGGAGCCCTCGCTCCCTCCTCGTGGGGATCCTTGAAACACACGAGAAGTCACTCCACCCAGCCGCCCTTATTTTCTTAACCGTGCGTGCAGCTTTTGATTTGCTATTTTTAACCACACGTGTGGCGGCCAGAACTCCTACCTGCAGGAGCCTCTGAAACTCCCCAGCTCTCACCGTGGAATCAAAAGAAAAAAAATCGGGTCTGGAAGTAATCTATATTTAGTTGTTATTAAGATAATTAACTGCATTCCCCACAATCGTCTTTGTGTTTCCAGCCCATCGCTATTAAGGCGCAATGCGCATGTTTCCCCGGTGCCTTTCACAGAGCGAAACACGGGGGGCCTCGCGGCCTGGGGGGCTCTTGGCGGGAGCCCTCGGCAGCCTCAGGCTGAAAGGCGCTCGGGGATCCGCGGAGAGAGGCCGGGAAGGAGCCGTGACGTGAGGGGCCGGTTATGCAATTCCTCGTAATGCACATTTCACAATGAACTTAGTACTGCGCCCGCTAACCTTTAGCGCCAGGGCCTGTAACACCAACACTTGTGCGGAGGCGTGAGTCGCGGCTCACGAGGGGGCGGAGCCGGGGTCCAGCTGAACCCCTTTTCTGCCCTCCGTGTCGGGTTCAGTCCCCCTCGTACGCTTCGGAGACTTTAGTTCCTCTCTCTCTTTTTTTTAATGCTTATTTTTGAGAGAGACAGAGTGCAAGGGGGGGAGGGGCAGAGAGGGAGACACAGAATCCGAAGCGGCTCCAGGCTCCGAGCTGGCAGCACAGAGCCCGACGTGGGGCTCAAGCCCGTGAGCTGTGAGATCATGACCTGAGCCGAAGTCGGGCGCTCAACCGACGGAGCCCCCCAGGGCCCCCGACCTGAGGTCCTCTGGCTCACGTCCAGTCACACAGGGACCCACTGCAGCCAGCCCAGCCCCACACCGGTGCGCTGCCCCGGGACCGCTCCAGCCTTCCCTCGCAGGGACGGGCCACACCCGCGCCGCCGGCACCACGGAGCCCTCCCGTCCTGTGTCCAGCAAAGAGGGAAATGAATGTTTGCCACAACCGTGGGCACAGCAGTGGCCCCGCCCTTTGGGGGGACATCCCGGCTCACAGGTCATGCGTGCGGGGAGCAGACGCCGGTCGTGTGGACGGGAAGGAACGGGGCAGCAGCCCCCACGGCCGGAGAGACCAGCGTCCCCGCGTGTGAACGGGCAGCTTCCTGGGTCCACGCGGACGTCCGGTCAGGCAGAAGCGGGTCCGGTTGGCAGACATCAGCAAGAAGGGGGTGGTGTCAGGGATTTTACTGTCGTTTAGGAAAAATCCAATTAACTTTAATTGAAGATTTAAGTGAAAAATCGATTCGTTTTAATATTGTAAAAACACGTGTAGTCTCAGAATTCTGAAACTTGCTTGAAAATCAGTCCTTCACGCCTTCACATGCGCTGCCCCCAAATCCCTGAATTCCCAAGTGTGTGCTGAACGCAGTGTGGCCTCGCGTCGCCGGAAGGTCCGAGGGCCGAGCCCTGCTGCCACCTCAACGCTCCGTGGACGGCCCGTGGCCCCCAGGACTGGGCCGCGTCCGCTCGCTGCCGCACCCCAGTCCTTCCGGGACGTGGGGGGCAGCCCCGGGTGCCAGTCTGCGGCTTCTATGTCCAGATTGAATACCGGTTCCCCAGCCGGTCCCGTCCGGATAGCCGCCGGCTCTCAGGGCACGTCCATTCCCAGCGGGCACAGCGCAGAGCCGCTTTCTGTGCTTCCTTCCACCTTCACCCTCATGAAACCCAATGAAACACGTCCTGTCGTCGCCCATGTTTGACAAACAAGGAGGCTGGAGCTCGGCGTGCTCGGGACCGCCCGCCAGCACTGCCCGGCCCGTGCGCACGCCCGGGGCTTGGGTCAGGATGGGATGGCGCCCCACTGTCCAGCTCCACACTTGATCTGATCCCTCCACAGGCCCATCTTTCCAAACATACGAAAACACCACCATTTCCTGTTTGTTTGTTGAGGGGTGTGGGCGCAGTGGTTTTGGGGTCCAAAAACTTGCAGGGACCTGATTAGCATCAATGGACATACACGGTCCCTAACACAGATCACAGCAGTTCTGGAATCAGGGACACCCGGCTCAGGCCCCCTCCCCGCCCCTCCCTCCACTGGCTCCTCCCACTCAGGCCTGCCTCCGCCTCCGAGGTGTGCCCGGACCGGGGCTGGACCGGCGGGGGTGGTGGCCGTGCACACGGACCCGGCGTGGGCGGTTTTCCCCAGAGGACCTGCTGTCCACCGTGACGAAGGCTCGGGGTCCTTTTACTCTCTTAGTTTGATCATCGTAATAAATAATAACGTCACCACGGTAATAGCGATGTCACGAGAACACGGCACTCACGCACGATGACGCGATCGCCATAGTAACTACATGACAGTCACGCATGCAGGAGGCCTGACGGCGCAGCACCCTGCTCGCACCCTACACCCCTGCGACTCCACCACCCTCCCCGCGGGGCGTCGGGTGCTGTTGGGACAATGCAGCGGGATGATGGAGGGGGCGCAGGGGGTGATGGGGGACTGTGCCCACTCACGGCCCTCAGGCTCCAAGCTCCCCCCCCCCCCCCCCCCCCCCCCCCCCCCCCCCCCCCCCCCCCCCCCCGCTGAGATGCGGATGGCCGTTCCCACCCCTGAGGACCATCTGTAGGCGGAATTTCACAACTGAACCAACAGACGTAGGGCCGCGATCCCAGCGCACGGCCGCCTGGGGTGCACAGGCTGGTTCTCGGGGGAGCCCAGGCCACCTAGACCATAGCAGGTGGCCGATGGACTGCCGGACGACGGCAGGGGCCAGGCAGAGAGCACCGGCCTGTGACCCTGCTCCGTGCGCTGCCGGCCCGCCTGGCTGCCCCTGAGTCCCCAGCCGTGAGCGCCGCAGCGGCTCCAGAGACCCTTTACAGCGACCTCCCCTGTGGGAGCGGCCTGCTCAGAAGCCTGGGCCCCAGGCAGAGACGGGTGCGGACTCCCGTCGGAGGACGTCAAATAATTTACTGCTTGACATTTTCTTCTGATTTTTCTATTACCTGTTCCGGCCAGAAGTAATCTCCTTAAGCCTGACTCAGGGAAGGACAGAGAGAGAGTCTCTTTCCCAAGTGGGAATCCCCCAGGCGGCCTTCCCAGGCGGTGGCCAGGGGCCCGAGGCGTGGCCGTATTCATCCCTTCCTCATTTAACACGACAGCACGTTTCTGCCTCTGAAAATACTGCCTGCAGAGCCGCGGACGCCTCGAGGTCGGTTCTCCCGGCAAAAATCAACTCTCCCTGTTGTCACATTAAATCGCCGTGGGGTTTGCGGCTGGCGCGTGGTGGCCCCATCTGCGGGCCACAGACCTCTCTCGGGGGCCGCGTGACCCTGCTGCACGGTCAAGGACCTCTTCTCTGGGTGGGAAGGCGGCGGATGCCCGCCTCCTCTCTGTCTGATTCTGAGCCGTCCCTGCCAGATGGGGGTGGGATTCACCACCCCCCCACCCCGCCCACCGCGGTCCCTCGTGGTTTCTTCCATTCAATTAGTTCCGAGACCCTGTGTAGAGCAGGTCCGGAAAGGATGTGACCCCCGAGCTGGCCCCTGGCGGTCGGAGGCTCCTCACGCCCTCCAGGCCTTGGAAAGTTCGGAGGTGAGGACTCAGCCCTGAGGGGGGACTGGGGTGGTGGCCCCCTGGGCGGCGCAGTGGCCGCGGACTGGAAGGCCTCTCCGAAGTGGCCTTGGAAGGGGACTTGCTTCTTATACCTGTTGTCCTCCCTGCCTGAGGTCTCTGCCTGCCCCCCACGTTCAGGCCTGTTTGTGACCCAACACCACCCGGGGCTCCAGCATCCACTTCCTGCAGATGGGGGGGGGTGCCTGGGAAAGGGAACCCAAGACAGACCCTCAGGATTTCCAGCCCCGTGGAAGGGGGGGAGGGGGCAGGGAGGATTGGAGGGTGAGACAGGGACGGAGCCGGACGCAGCAGCAGGACGGGGACGGAGGGGGCTGAGGAGACGCTCTTGAGAAGGTTGAGGACAGGGGTGGGGGTGGGGTGGGAGGGCAGGACCCCCGAGGGCCTCAGGAGGGGTTTGGAGCCCGTCAGGGGAGGCTGGGAGCTGAAGGGTTCCGGAAGGGGAGGCCAGCCTGTGGACTGTGAGCAAGGCGGCAAGCCCAAAGGCTGGAGGGGACGGACGGAGGACGGGACCCCGCACCCGCCGGGGACAGACGGAGGACGGGACCCCGCACCCGCCGGGGATGGATGGATGATGGGACCCCGCACCCGCTGGGGACGGACGGAGGACGGGACCCCACACCCGCCGGGCGTGGGGAAGGGGTGGGTGCAGGGTGGGTGAGGGGCTGGGGGATATGAGAGGCTCAGGAGCCGCGTCCCTGGCCGAGAGCCACAGTCACACAGGTGGTGGAGTGAAAACCAGCACGTGAGTTCTTCTGGAGAAACACCTGGTCGAACACGTCTCTGTGGAAAAGGGTACATTACGAGCAGCTGCTTTCCGAGGGGGCCGTGTGCCTGCGTGGACCGGTGAGGGCCCGTGCCCAGCAGGCGCGTGGATCCCGTCCTGGCCCGTCCCCTCCTCTGCCGGCCCTCTGTTCCCGCAGGCCTGTCGCTTCTGAAGGTTAACGGTGTGGAGCACTGTTCCGGGAGTGCCGGCCTCCGGGGCCCCTTCCCTGGGGGAGGGGCTGCCCGAACCCGAGCCCGGGTTTTCCCTGGACCGCCATTTCCCTGGACCGCCACCGCTGAGTGTGCGGACTGCTGCTCGGAATGCTCCAGGTGCAAGTCCTTGGTCCGATCCTCGACTTGCAAGGATTTTCCGGGACGTGGCCTTTCATTCTCTTCATGGTGCGTCTTTCAAAGAGTGAAAGCTTTGAACTTCGGGGCGATCGGTTCACCGATGCTCTTGTGTGGCTCACAGAGAAACCTCGTGCCTCACCCCGGACCCAAACGGTTTTCTCCTACCTTTTCCTCCGAGAGTTGTGTGGTCCTGACCGGCTACACCGAGGATGGTCCGCGCTGAGGTCATTTCTTCACTACAGGGTGAGGGTTCATTTGCTTTCCATGTGGAATCAGGGGTTCCAGCAGCACTAGTGGAAAAGACCACCACCTTTTAAATTTTTACTTTTATTAAAAAAAATTTTTTTAACGTTTATTCATTTTTGAGAGACAGAGAGAACAGAGCGTAAGCCGTGGAGGGTGGAGGGGCAGAGAGAGAGAGAGAGAGAGAGAGAGAGAGAGAGAGAGAGAGAGAGAGTCCAAAGCAGGCTCCAGGCTCTGAGCCGCCAGCACAGAGCCCGACCCGGGGCTCGAACCCACTGACCGCAAGATCACGACCTGAGCTGGCGTTGGACACTCACTGAGCCAGCCAGGCGCCCCACCACCTTTTAATATTTTAAAGTAACTTTTACTTTTTTGTCATGTATCCATTTTTTATTAGGCTTTGTGATGATTTCTATTACTTTTTTCAAAAAATATTTATTGGGGCACCCGGGTGGCTCAGTCTGTTGAGCGTCCGACTTCGGCTCAGGTCACGATCTCACGGTTCATGGGTTCGAGCCCCGTGTCAGGCTCTGAGCTGCTGTTAGGAGCCTGCTTCGGATTCTGTGTCTCCCTCTCTTTCTGGCCCTCCCTGGCTCACACGGGGTCTCTGTGTAAAATAAAACATTAAAAAAAATTTTTTTAATATAATGAAAATTTTAAAAAATAAAATATTTATTTTTGAGAGAAAGAGAGAGTGCAGGAGCAGAGGAGGGACCGAGAAGGAGAGAGAGAACCCCGAGCAGTCTCGGGCTCGGTGCAGAGCCCTAGGAAGGGCTTGATCCCACAACCCTGGGATCGTGACCTGAGCCGAAATTAGGGGTGGAACGCTGACCTGACCAAGCCAGCCAGGCTCCCCAGTCCGTCAACTTTCTAACGCGTAGCGTGACATCTGCTCTCTGGCCGTCCACCCTTCATTCTGCCCGGCCGTCTCGACCTGGAGATTCTGAGAATAACCATTTGTGGCTTTACTTTGCGTTTCGCGGCGAAATCTCCAATCTCTCTGTCATCTGTCTTTGTCACGGGGAGTGGGTTAGATCCAGCTGTACTTCTCGGAGAGCGCTGGGCCGGTGTGACACCGTTTTGTCCAGTTCTTCTCTTTTTTATCCATTTTACAAAGCACATTCACGACAGACTGAATTCCTTCCTGGGCTCCCTCCCTCGCGTCCCCCCTGCCTTTCTGTCTTCTCTGGAAGCAGCCTGTTGCGTACCGAGGGCCAGGCTCCGTGCGGGAGCCGCTGGTCAGGGTGGAGGGGTCCTCAGACCCTCCGCAGGCATGCCGCGCCCCTGCCCAGACCGCGCCTTCGCCTTCGCTTCGACGTGAGCAGGCGGCCGACGAGGTGCGGCGGCTACGGAAATACGGAGGAAGGAGAAAGCATCGGAGTCAAAACCGGACAGGAGGCCATCACCTGACGAATGGATCAAGAAGATGTGGTATATATACACGATGGAGTACTCCATGGCAATGAGAAAGAATGAAATCTGGCCATTTGTAGGAAAGTGGATGGACCTCGAGGGAGTCATGCTAAGCGAAATAAGTCAGGCGGAGGAGGACAGACACCATATGTTTGCACTCACAGGTCTAACAGGAGAGACCTAACAGGGGACCATGGGGAGGGGAAGGGGGGAAAGAGTTGGGGAGAGGGAGGGAGGCAAATCATAAGAGACTTCTGAATGCTGAGCACAAACTGAGGGCTGAAGGAGGAGGGGGAGAGAGGAGGGGGTGATGGTCACGGAGGAGGGCACTTGTGGGAAGAGCACTGGGTGTTACATGGAAACCAACTTGGTAATAAACTATTAAGAAAGAAAAAAACGGGAGGCCGCTGCTCGGTTGGCGAAGGTCTGCACCGGCCGAAGGTCCCACCATCGAGCTGCTGGTCATGACCACAGTTTTTCAGGGTGTTTAACTTGGGGCCTCCGTGGCTGGCTTTCCGTCTGGAGTCGGATTTGATTGCAGACCAGCAGATCCAGAGAGAAGGCATCAGTCATAGCTGCGGCCCGAGAGCTTTCCCAGAGCTGGCCCGCCGCGCAGCTCCCGCTCCCAGCGCTGCCCCCCCCCCCCACCCCACCGCGGCGCGTCTGCCCCTTTTCCAGCCTCACACAAACGGAATTGCACACATGTGCCTCTTTCACTCCCGCGTTCATTGTGAGATGGGTCTGTGCATGGGCACGCAGGGCGCAGAGCTGCGGGCGGGCTTGCCGGGCTGAACGAGGCGCCGTCGCTTCCTTCCCATCTCCGTCGAATGCAGGGAGCGTCTGGGGCACGTCTCTGGGGCACAGACACCGTCAGGGCTCCGGGGCTTGGGCCCGGGCCTACACTGCGGGACCCTTTGCCCTGGCGGCTGTACCCACACGTCTCTGGGCGCTGCCCGGCGCGGGAGGGCCATGTCGCCTCCCGAGTGGAAACCGCCTGCGTCTGTCAGCTGCACCGCTGGACGCAACCTCCTGGGGGCTAATTCCTCTCCTTCCACTAATAGAACTGGGCCTGTCTCCATTTACGTCCAGTCCAGCTCCGTGGCCTCCTGGGGGAGGTCTGCCCATTCTTTTACTGGATTGCCTTTTTAATTTAGTCTTTTCCACGTTCTAGATACACGTAGCTTTGCTTTTTTTTTTTTTTTTTTTGCCCGTTTATTCCTTCAGCTAGACTGTGTGCCATCACGGGGCCGCGCCGAGTTTAATGCCTTGAGCGGGGGAATCGCAGCTTTCTGGTATGGACAGTCCCTGGGGAGAGCGAGCTGGGCTTGCTGCTGCGAGGCTGCTCCCGCGCAGATTACAGGTTCACGAACTTAACCTTCTATGGCAGCTCTGTGCGGCTTCCCTTCCCATTTTACAGGAATGGAAATTACAGGTATGGAAACTGGGAAAAAGATAGGATAGGAGACTGCCTGCGTCCAGCCGGCTAGAAAATCACAGCGCCCCCCAAATGATAAGTTTGCCTTCTTTGTAAAAATACTTAACCCTTGCGGCGCCTCGGGGGCTCAGCCGGCTAAGCGTCTGGGTCGTAGAGTTTCCGCTCAGGTCGTGATCTCTCGGTTTGTGAGTGTGAGTCCCAGGTGGGGCTCTGTCCCTGTCTCTCCCCCTCTGTCGGCCCCTCCCCGTCTCTCGCTCTCTCTCCAAGTAAATAAGCTTAAAAAAAAAAAAGCCTAACCTTTCTCACCGAGTTTTCGTATTCGATTGCATTGGCCGGCACTCCGGGGAGGTGCTCAGTCCTGGGAACGCCAGCAGCTCCCATGTCGTGTCTGGGTTGAGTGAGAGGCGTTGGCGTTTCACACGGGACACGATGGTGGCTTTGGTTGGATACTAATAATATACAAGTGTTCCGAAACGATTCCTTTTTTTTTTTTTTATAGGAAGCGTTTGGGGCGCCTGGTGGCTCAGCTGGTGAAGCGTCGGCTTTGGCTCAGCTCACGATCTCACGGTTTGTGGGTTCGAGCCCTCATGGGGGCTGACCGCTAGCTCGGAGCCTGGAGCTGCTTCGGGTTCTGTGTCTCCCTCTCTCTCTGCCCCTCCCCTGCTCGCACTGTCTCTTTCTCTCTCTCTCTCTTTCTCAAAAAAAAAAAGGAAGTGTTTTTGACGGGCGTCTCCCGACAGACTCGCTCACACGGAAGCACGGGTTGCTGGGACGCACGGGGTTTTCCGGAGCTTTCCCGAACCATCCGCTAAAGGCTCGCTTGTTGGCTTGTGTGCCTAACAAACCTCCGGAGTCTGGTTACAGAGGGACCTTCTGGCGGCCCGGTTTCCTGACCGCAGCGCGGAGTCGCGGGGTTGTTCACGTCGGGAGTGCTCCCCTCCTGAGCGGGCCTCACACTGGCCTCAGTCCCACTCCTCTCCAGGTCCCTGCTGGGCCGCGCCTTCTGCTTCATCGACGATACACCGAATCACACTGTATTTTGGGGTTCCCCCGTGAAGCGTTGCCCGAAACAAGGACGTGGGTGCAGCCTGTGGTATTTGAGAGGTGCCCGAGGAAGCAGGGGCAAGGGAGGAGGGAGAGGGGCCCCAGAGGAGGACGCTCCCGAATAAAAGTGTTTCGTGGAGGTCTCTGTCAGCGAGGGAGGCCCCAGCTCCAGAGGCGCATCTCAGAAGCCACAGATGTTCTCTGAGCGGGATGGGGGGCGGCTGGTGGCCCTGCGCTGCCCCTCCCAGCCCCCCACGCAGCGCCCACGGGGACTCAGAGCTGCCCCGGAGTTGCTGCCCGCCCTCCTCCCACTGCGACGGCACAGACAGGAGCCCCAGGAGCCCCAGCCCCTCTCCTCCTGCCCCGGGGCCCCCCTGCCCCTCCGGCCCAGCAGGAAAAGCTCCTGACCAGCCCCTCTCATGGCCTCAGAGTCCGGGAGGAGCAACCTCGCCTTCCCCTCTCCCCGGTTAGCAGCCCTGTGTCTCAGGATCAGACACAAGTCTCAGGAAGCCCTTGAAACAGACCCGTGGGAAACAAACCCATGGGAATGAATGGAGGGCAGTAAGACGCCTTGTCGAGGTGCTGGAGGGCGACGCGGGGGGCGCGTCTGCTGGGGGCTCAGGGATTAAGATCTGGGAGTGTTCGTAGGATCAGGTTTGTGACTGAGCCGGAAGCTGTCACAAAATTATGGAGACATTGTTCAATTTTGGAGGTGCGGGCTCACGTGAGGGACGTAGATCTCTTGCTGGAGCAGAAAACGTGTCGAAAAGCATTGGAGAAACGCGGGCCTCTGGTGGGGACGGGCGACGAGGCAGCCTTGTTGGCTTGAGCACCTGCCTTCGCCTGCGCACACCTGCCTTCATTTGCGCACACCCGTGCACACCTGGCTCCGGACCCACGTCCTCGGGCAAGCCCTGAGCCTCCTTGCACCTGAGCTTTCCGGCCTGCACGCTGGAGGGCGGGGCTGCTGGCCGCAGAACCCTGCGCTGGGCGGTGCTGGTCTAGGGCCCAGGCCCAGGCCTGCTGCCGAGGGCACGGAGCATCTGGGTCCATCTAAGCCACAAAATATTTATCATGTGTTTCCCAGGACGGAGAAGCCGGCCGCGCACCGCATGTCGGCGCGGCGTGGTGTCCCGGTTTCTAGCGCTCTGGGAAGTCCTGGGGTGCTCTGCGCGCCGAGGACACCCCGTGAATACTGTGACTGCCGGTTGATGGCTTCAGGTTTTACAGGAAAGAGCGAGTCAGATGGAAAATGGCGTGACTTTCTGCAAGCTCATTCCAGTATCATCAGAAATGTTGGGGTGCAGGGGGGACTCAGGGAAAGGCAGCTTCCAGAAACCGAAACAGGGGGCTCTCCGGTGGAGAAGTAAAGGGATGATTTCCCTTTCCCTACACGGAATCCAAGCCAGGGTGCCCTGTGACACATGCTGCCCGGGCACCCCCGTCCAGTGCCGTGCAAAGGCCCTGCACACAGCAGGGACAGGCTGTCAGGGCTGAAGGTGGGCCCCGAAATCCCTCCCGGGGAGCGGGAAGGCGCTTGCCAAGGCGCTGTCCCCGTGTCCTAGGGTCCTGAGCCTTCCCTGAGAGGCTCTCGGAGACCTGAGGACTGTTGCCAGGCAACAAACAGATCCCACCGGAGGGGTGGCTGAGGGGTGTCCCCTTGGGCGGACAGGCTGGCAGACGCCTGGATCCCGGGGAAGCGTCCCTTGAAGGCGGCAGGACGGCTTCGGTGCTAGAGCCCTCTGCGGGGACCACAGAAATGTGTTCACGGCTGAGTGACAGCCAGCTGCCTCCTCAGCCCTCCCCAGGGTGGTCCTAAATATCTGGGATGGGGCGTTTGGGGGGGGTTGGGAATCCGGTTGGAGGTGGTGACATGTCAGGGACTTCTCTGAGTCGAAACTGTAGGCAAACGCACTGCTTCGTTCAGAGGATACCCTTTGTTTGGGGTCAAGGGGTCTGACACAAGTTGTGGGACCGTCACCCCCCACCCCTTCCTATAAACCACGTCTTGGATCTGCCACTGACAAGCCCAAAAAACACAGGGAAATTCTGTGACCCCCCCTACCCCTGCTCCCCAAAGAAGTGACGCCTGTCAGATCCTGACAGGGCCTCATTCTTCCTGTTTGCGGATGATTATTTGATTGATGGCCTCCTTTATTCACTCAACAAACATTCTATTGAGTCTCCTGCTTAAGGAAACAGCGGGGAGAAAGCCGCATCTGCCCAGGGTCTCCACGTGCGTCCTGAAATATTTAGGCCCCAAATGCAACTTTTTTTTTTTTATACCTAAGTGCTTTTAAAGACTTCTTTGAAATGTGGGACAATTATGCAAGCAGGGGAAAAAAATATCTAGAGCAAATATTTAACTTTGCCTTCGGTGTGTTGGAGTCACTGGCCCATGCAAGCCTCTCAGGCATGTTCCAGAAGCTCGACTTTAAAAAGTACACGTATCGCAACATAAATAAATGCACTTCCAGAGTCTAATTATTCCTCCTGGGGAGACACCGGTGGGGCTTTCGAGAATGGAAGGCTTGCTCCTGGAAGTCTGCTCCACATCACAGCCGGCCTGAAAGCTGGGGTTTGTGCCCCCAGCCCCCCAGCTCACACCCGGCCCTGCGGCAGGAACGGCTCTCCCTTCCAGAACACTGGAGAACGCAGGGCGCAGAAGCCTCCACAGCTGCTGCAATTACCAGTGGATTTTTAGGGTCTTGAGAAGTTCTTGGCCGATTACTCGGGCAGCAGGTCGGGAGGAGCAGGTTCACGTGTCACAGCCAGGAGCTGGGGGCCAGGGGGTTGGGCCAGACCTGGCAATCCGCGAGCCCTGCCTAATAACAGGGTCCCTGCGCTTCCCCGGAGGTGCCTGTCGGCCCTCGGCTTCATCTGAGCGGCTGGTGCGTACCCCTTACCCTCACCCCCAATCTCTCCGCCGCCGGGAGGGGGCTGGCTGCGGGAAGGACGGCGCCCAGGTGGAAGGTGGCCCGCCTGGCAGATGGCGGCGTCTCACCCGGGCACAAAGTTTTCACCCGCTCTGCCAACGCCGAGCGGTGCGGTCGGCCTGTGTTTCCGAATCCTATTAACAAAAATGCTCCGGGGCGGGAGCCGGCTGCGTCCGGGATAATCGCGCAGAGCGAACCCAGCTTTACAAAATTAAAGGACTTTCTGGTCCCAGGGCTTTCTCCGCGCAGGGGGGCGGCGAGGCGCGCAGCCCGGGGCGGGGCGGGGCGGCGGGAGGAGGCGGCCCCGGGCACCCGTCTCCCGGGGTTGCCACAACACACCCCGCGCGCGGCCGGGGCCGCAGGGGCAGGTGCGGCGGGGCGGCGGGGCGGCGGGGCGGCGGGGCGGCGGGGCGGCGGGGCGGCGGGCGGCGCGGGAGAGGTCCCGGGCGGGCCGCGCTCGCGGGTCCGGGGCCGCGCGCGCCCTTGGGCGGCGAGAGGACCCCTCCCCCACCCTCCCCGGCGCCGGGGCCGAGGGGAGGGGCCGCCGAGCGTCCCCGCCTGGAGCCCCGCTGCCCGGGCCGCGGGGCGGGGCCGCGGCGCCCCCTCCCCACCCCACCCCCACACCTGAGCGGCGGCGGCGGCGGCGGCGGCTCCAGCGCTCCGGCCCGGGCTTGGGCGCGGCGCCGCTCGGGTCCCCGCGGCGGAGCCAGGTGCGCGCGGACGTCGGCCCTCCCCCGGGGCTCTCGCCGGGCCCGACTCCCGCGCGGCCGCCGGGGCCAGGTACGGCGGCGGTGTACGGGGGGCCACGGGGCGCTGCGGGCGCGGGGGGGGGGTGCCCGGGCGCCGGACCCCGATCTCGGGATGCATTTGGGTGCGCCTTACCAAGTGCCGGGTAAGCGCAGTACTGAACCCTTCGGAGCTGGGGATGGTGGGGGGGGGGTCGGTTGGGAAGGGGGGTCCGCGCGTCCTGGTGGGGGTCGCTTCTCTGTAAAGACACCTTCCCCACGCCGCCACCCCTGGCTTTCTTTGGAGTAGGGGCAGGCTTAAAAAGCTGTGGAAGAGACGTGGGCGCAGAGAGTAGGAGAGACTCCTTTGTCCGTCGGGCGCACGACCCCCTTCGCCCCTAGCGCGCCCGGAGCCTCCCGCCGGGGCGGCACAGACCTACCTCCACCGCCTGCCCGGGGTCTGGTTGCCCTCGGTCGCCACCCGCCGGCCCGGGGACTTGAGTCCCTAGGCTTGGCGGAGGAGCGGGCTCGGGGCCGCCAGGGGGCGCGCGGGGGGCGGGGACCCAAGCCGCGGCGGCAGGGTCCCCGGAGACCCTCCGGCGGTCACCCAGCCCGAGCCAGCGCACAGAGCCCCCGTCCAGATCCGCGCGGCTGGAGCGGCGGGCTCGGGGAGGCCGGGGCCGGCGCAGGCCCCGGTGGTCGCGGGTTGGGCCCCCGGTGCCGGGGTCGCGCAGTGCCCATGCCTTCTGCCCAGCCTCTGCCCGCCGCGCGCCCCGGCCGGGGTTCGGTGGGGGGGCGCCGGGCCGGGGAAGGGGAGGGGCCCCAGCGGCCCGCCGCCGCCGCCCGTGAATTATGCAGGAGGCTGGCACTGGCGCGCTCCAGCTGCTCAAGTTTCCCCGGCAACTTTGGCCCGGGCATCGCTCCTCCCGGCGGCCGGGCAGCTCCGCCCGCGCGGCCCGCGGCCCAGGCGCCTCCGCAGGGCTGCCGGGGCGCGGGGCGCGCCAGGAGACACCGACTGCTCACTCGCCGCCCGGGCCGGGAGGCCGCTGGACTGCGCAAACAGGTGCGACCCCCGTGGAGGACCTCGCCGGGTTCCGAAGGTTCGGGGATCGGGGGGGGGGGCCCTTGCAGCCCGCGTTCGGAGGGTGCGGCCCCTCGGTAGACCTCGGCGTCTGGGTTCGGAGGGAGCAGGGGGCCGGGGTGGGGACCTCACCCCTTCTCCCGGGTTCGGAGGGTGTGGCCCCACGGTGGACCTCGCCGCCCGGGTCCCACCGCTCGGTGCGGGGTTCGAGGGCGTACACGCAGGCAAGTTTGCGTTTCCATGGGGCCGGGGGCGTCCAAAAGGGGTGTGAGGCCGGTGCTCTTCGCCCGGAGTTCGTGGAGGAGCTTTTAAAGCGACCCTGGGCGGCTGGAAGGCGCTTGGGCCGCTTAGGTCGCGGTGCTTGGGGGCCTGGTGGGCCCGCAGGTGTGGGCACGATCCTCGGAGTCCTCAGAGGCCTTCCAGAAATGAAGTGGGTTCCACGTGGAAATTGGAGGTAGTAAATTGGATAGTTACTTGACCTCCTTTTTTGTTTGAAACTCAAGTTCGAATTAATGAGGTCAGTCCTCTAATTAAATTAAGTTTCAAGAAGCAGAGAGGTAATTTCGGAAGCCCTCCGTTGGGGGATGGCGCTTTGATCTCTACCTGGGACTTGCCCCCGACTTTGCTGACCCCGCCCCAGGAGCGGCTGCTCCCGGGATTCAGCCTCCCTGCACGTGTCCTGCTATTAAGTGATAATTAGGACCTGCTGGTGCTGAGGGTTGGCGTGTCCAGAGTAGCATCCCCCTCCCTGGGGTGGGCAATGCATTTGCAGACCTGAATTTCCATGCCGCTGGGGGGATCACAGGCTGCACTTGCCTGGAGATTTGTGCCCCCTGGGGGTTCCGGGGTGATTGAGAGAGGAAAGTGGAGTTCGGCCTTGGGAGCGCCAGGACCCTGAAGGAGGCGGAGGGAGACCCTCTGTGAGTAGGCGTTGGGCAGAAAGGCTGCTGGGAAGCAGTGCCCCGAAGGACACAGGTGCCCTTCCCATGCAGAGAAATTTCTGGTTTTCCAGGAAGGAGAAATTGGATGGAAAGCCGGGTGCACATTTGGGCCCCCATGGAAGGAGCTGGAACTGTTTGATATCAACAGGAATGCTCCACAACACGGTGATTTTGCCTCTAAAAGCAGGTCCCCGTGGGCACTGTTGTCGGCAGGTTGGCTGCTTTGAACAAATCCGCTGTCCTTTGGGAAGGGGGAGGGGGTCTTCCCGGGCTCTGCCTGCAAGTGTGATCTGCTTGCGGAAAAGCCCTATTCATCTTCAGGAGTGTGTCCCAGGGGCTTTCACTCAGGGCCCCCTCTGACGTCCAGGGGTCACCTTGTGCACGTGACTTGGTCCAGGCCTGGGTGGGGTGGGGGGAGGGGGGCTAGCCAGAGCGCCCTGGCCATCCAGGGTCAAGGGTCGCATGTGAAGGCGCCTGGGTAAGATAAAGCAGTTCTGAGACAGCATCGCATTGCACTCCCCTGGCGATGGGGAGAAAGGTGGAAGAAAAAGCTGAGAAACTGAGAAAAACCTGCCAGGAGTCGCCCAATAGGCAGGAAAACACCAGTAAAAACCGATTTTCATGGAAAAGTAATTCTTTACCTTCCTGGCTTTATTCGCAAATGTGTCAGAGTCCTCATTTAGAGAGTTCTGGAGTCCTTGGGGGTTTTCCAAAAAGGGGCTCAGGCTGGGACTTGGGCTGCTCCGGAGGCCAGGTTGTGCCTCCGGTTCCAAAGAAATCCTGGAGGTGAGGCTTGGGTCTGCGGTGTGCCCTCTGACCCCGGGCCAAGGTTCTCAGGAATTCCCCCCTCCTGCTGTGTAAACCTAGAGCCCAGCCACCCGGGGAGGTGGGTGAGGCTCTCAGCAGGCGGGGGAGGGGCGCGGCTGGAAGAGGTGCGCCGGAAACGTGCAGGGACCGCCTCCCGGAACCTGCGATTGTCCGGAGCCGAGGGAGGGAACCTGTGTGTGATCTTCCGGCCTCAAAGCGGTCTCTGCAAGTGGACTGATTCTCTGCTGTGACCCAGGGGAGTTTGCGAAGAGGCGGGCAGGGAAGCGCCCCCAGCAAAAGCCAGTTAAAAAGAAAAGATCGGTGGCATCCCCAGCCCTTCACCTGGGTGCTTGTTGGGAAACTGTGGACTGGCTGGGTGACAGGCTTGCAGCCTGGAGGCCCCTGACCGAGTGACCCTGGTGGCCTGGCCCCTGCACCTGGCCCTCCCACGGCGCGAGGGGCCTGCCACTCTCGGATGGTCCCAGGGGGTCTAGTGTAGACCAGATTTTCTCTGCTCTTTGCAGTGAATGAGCTCAGACAGCCTATGAACACAAGGGGGGGTGCATAGCGGCTGCCCCCCCCCCCAGGGCTTCCAGGCGGGGGTGGGGGGGTGGGGGAAACCAGGAACGGGACAGTTAAGGCACATGGGGACTGGGGTTGTGATAGAAGTGACCTTTGGTTGCTGTAGGGCCCAGAGAAGGTCCCCAGCCCAGTCGGGGGGAGATAAAAACCGCGGAGGAGGTCTGACCGTTTCTCTGCCTGCACCGCGCTGGGAAATGGTCACGTTTTTGCTCCTGGAGTGGGGGCATCGGGACAGTGTTCCCACCGGCTCCTGCTTTCCTCCCGGCTCGCGTGGCTTTGCACTCTTGCTACGAATTACCTCTTTCGGGTCTCAGGAAACCCCAAAGAGAGAAATGTGCGGTTGATTATTCTCAGTGTATGGGTCCGGAGCCTGAAGCCCAGAGGAGTGAGGTCACTAGCCCTGGACCACACAGCGAGGTCGAGGGGCAGCTGGGCTGCAGACGGCCTGGGAGCGGCCCCCAGGCCCCAGGCCACCTGTGGCGGAGCCTCTCATCAGCTCGGAGATTCATCTCCTTAGACAGTTCCTGTAGCCGCGGCGTGAAAAACAGCTACCGACCGAGAATCTCGTATCTTCTGGTCGCTCTTCTGATCTTGATGTGATCCGCCCTTTCGTTTGGAAGCAGATTCCAGAAGTTTTTTTTTTTTAAACATTTTTATTTATTTTTGAGAGAGAGTACACGAGCAGGGGAGGGCCAGATAGAGGGAGACCCAGATTCTGAAGCAGGCTCCAGGCTCTGAACTGTCAGCCCAGAGCCTCATGCGGGGCTTGAACCCACAAACTGAGATCATGACCTGAGCTGAAGTCAGACACTTAACTGGCTGAGCCCCCCAGGTGCCCCGATTCCAGAAACGTTTTGAAGTGGCTGGTGAATGTTCATGTCATTGGCTCCAGTGGGGGTATCGAGGCTGGTCTTTAGGGGACAAGGAGGCACCTGGCATGAATCTTTCTACCCCTCAGGGGGTTTCCAGGCTTTTTAAAAAAATTTTTTAAATGTTTTATTTATTTTTGAGACACAGAGAGACATAGCATGAGAGGGTGAGGAGCAGAGAGACAGGGAGACACAGAATCCGAAGCAGCTCCAGGCTCCGAGCTGTCGGCACAGAGCCCGATGCGGGGCTCGAACCCATGAATATGAGATCGTGACCTGAGCTGAAGTCCAAGGCTTAACCGACTGAGCCACCCAGGGGCCCCAAGGGGTTTCCAGTCTTAATGGGGTGGGGGGAAGGCGAGCCCAGTGCTGGGGCGGACCCCAGAGCCTGCCGGGGACTCAGTGGGGAGCCCATGGGTGGGCCAGCTGAGGCATGTGTCCCTTTCTGGGAGATTCAGCCCATACCAGCCTGGGTGGCAGGGAGGAATCTCTGGCCGCCCAGCCGCAGTGGAGAGCAGGGCTCCGATGATTGGCTGCCAGACGGCAGTGCCGGGAGGGGGCGGGGCCTGCATCCGGTGACCTACAGGGACAGTGTTGGAAAATTGCCCTTGTGGGGCTTGCCAAGGACTCAGGGTGGCTGGGTGAGGGGTGTGTGCCTTGAATTAGGCCAGGAGCTCCTAACATGAAGGCTGAAGATCTCAAACGCTGGACCTCGGGCAGGGGTGGTGCTCCTGGCCCCCCTCCACCTCCCCCCTGCCCCAAATTCTGTTTGAGGCCAGAGATGCAGCAGCTCCAAGCTCCTGGAGGGTCTGCCCCTCAGGGGTCCTCTGAGCACACTTTGGGTGATGCTCAGGGTTCCGCCGGCCAGGACGGTGGGCACGTCCTGGGCTGGTGACCCAGGAGACTCACCGGGAGGCATCCATTAGGTGGATAATCGTTGCACACCTGCCGTGGCTGAGCCTAGCGGGTTGAGGATTTTTTTTTTTTTTTTTTTTGCCTCTCAGCTCCTAAAAGCATTGTTTCCAAAAACTATGTTGTCCTCTGATGTTTCCTGTACCGTTTTCGTGTGAAAAATTCAAATATGCAGCAAAGCCGAAAGCATTGCTCCCGGGACCCCTTCACACCCACTCCCGGTTCTGACTGGAACCTTTCGGCTGCAGGTGCCTCGTGCTATTTAAGTCGGCGTCTTAAA
Organism: Mungos mungo; assembly: GCA_004023785.1. Taxonomy (NCBI): domain Eukaryota; kingdom Metazoa; phylum Chordata; class Mammalia; order Carnivora; family Herpestidae; genus Mungos; species Mungos mungo. The sequence continues at coordinate 121,492 of PISW01005011.1, forward strand.
GCTGTTCTTCGTGGGTTCTAGAATTTGCCAGGGACTGAGAACCTGTTCTGGGGGGTAAATATTGACACTGAAAAAGTTTGCTGACTCGTGCGGTGTCTTCTGCTGTCAAAACCCCCCATGCCCGCCCCTCCCTGCCCTGGCACGTGGGTGAGGGGCTTCGGGGACAGTTCAGCCTTCCTTTGTCTTCCGAAGCGCTGCTGCCCCTCCCCCCAAGAGCCTTGTCCTGACCCTACAGACCTCCATGTTTGTCGGTCTTTCATTAATGGCTCTAGCAAATTTCTCCGCAAGGTAAAGGTACATAAATGGACTTACAAAAATTTTTCCTGTGACCTCGAGTCGCTAACAGGGAGAAAAATCAGGTCTGGGTGGGGGAAGCAGTGAACTTGGACACTAGCCGCGGTCTGGATTTTGGAAATGGTAGAGAGGAAGGGGCTTCGGGACGCGGGCCAGGTAGCCGGTGGTTGGTTAAAGACTAGGCTGAGTTACTTTCCTGTCTGGTATTGGGCGCCCTTCCCTCCCCCACCTCCCTCCCCATTGGGTTCAGAGGGGCTGAAGGCGTTTTCCCCTGTGAAAAGTGGGGCAGGCTCTGGGGAAGGGGACCCCCAAAGCCTTGCTACTCAGAGCAGCTTGGGAGACTGGCCCCTTGCCGAGGGTCCACACTCTGTGTAGAGCCCCCTGGGGGAGAGAGAAGTGGGCAGGACTCCCCCACCCCAGGTTCCTGCAAGTGAGTCCTGCTCTGGGGACAGTGTAGACCCCTAGGCAACAGTAGTGACAGACGATGCCACCTGATGGTCCACATGAGCCACGTCCTGCGGCCTGGGTGTCCCACCCCAGAGGGTCCCTACTTGGGGTTCTGGCCCATAAGGCCCCCCTACTTGCCTGGGCCGAGAGATCCCCAAACTGCCCAGATCCCTGGGTGGGGTGGGGAGGCAGGGAGCTGGCACCGAGGGACTGGCCAGGTGCTTTCTGGGCCCGGCACCTGAGCCCAAGGAGGAGTGGGACGGGCACGCCGGGTGTGTCCTGGAGGGAGAGGGTCACATGTCTGGAGTCGGGCTGTAGGCCTACCTGGGGCCTTGGGGGCAGGACAGCCTGGGGGGCACACAGGCATGCTGCTGTGTCACTTGGGCACGCCTGCCACCGCCCAGGGTTTTCCTGGACCCCCTGCCCCCCTAACCCCACAATCTTTCTCCTTCTCGACTTTGAGGATGTTCTGTGCTCCCACCGTCCTGTGCCAGGGGCCTGGCCAGCTGCGGGCATGTGCCCTGACTTTGCGCAGTGCCCCAGGCAGACTGGTCCCCGGGACAGGACCTGGGTCTCGGCGTCCTGGAGGGGACCCAGGTGTGGAGTGAGCCCCCCCGGGTGTTTGCTGAGAATCGACTGGCTGGAAGGCGTCCCCCTGGCATGCCCCCCCCCGCCCCCCCGTGGCGGCTCCGGGCTCCCCCTGCCGCGCACACACTCGGCTCCACGGAGCCAGGGCCCCAGCAGGCCCCGCCTTCAGGGAGTGGATGCCCAGTGGGACCAGGTTAAGGGGTATGTTGTGGGGACACCGGGGTCAGCTCTGGACCCTCGGTCTCTTTGTCGGTGGACTGTGTTGATGACTCTCCTGAAAACATCGGCAGTAGCGAGTGTCGGGGGCACCTTGGTCCTTAAGTGCCCCTCTGGGTGCAGACCTCATCGTCACCACAGCCCTGCTGAACCGGCACACGTCACCCCCCGCCCCGGCGAGTCCCCAGGGCGGATGGAGTGTAACTGGCCCTGGGAGGTCACGTGGCCAGGCCAGACCCCTGCCCCAGGCGGACACGCGCTCCCTGTGCCTCAGTGTCCCTGTCCCTGCCCCGGGGTGGGGGGCAGGGCACAGGGGTTCCCACCAGTCTGGTCCAAGTGATGAAGTTTTGCATGGTGAGGGGTTTACAGGGTCTGGAGCCGACAGCCAGGAAAGAAGTCTTGAAGACGGGGATTTTATTAAAGCGCCGGGCCAGGCCCCGTGGGCGGGAAGAGCTGCCTGGGTCCTGACGGGGAGCTCATTCTGTGCCCGCAGGTGGGTGGGAGGTGAGGGACAGAGTAAGTGTCTAAGGAATTTTGGAAGCAAGGTTTCCAGGGCCTTCAGGGGCTAGCTGTTGCTAGGGAAACGCCAGTTATTACCACGAATAAAATCCCAGTCATGAGACCCTTCAGATGTATCTGGGGGGGGGGGCGGGAGCTTGGGGTGCGGCGGCCGCATAGATGTGGGGGTGGCTGAGATAAAGGAAGTAGACTGACGGGGTCCTTGAGGTTGAGATGATGTTAAGCCACAGATCCCTTTTGCCACCAGCAAAGTGTCACCTCAGAGACCGCTGAGGTCCCAGAGGGGTCACTCTGCAGCTTCAAGGACTTGTCTGGGGGCTGTGGGCAGTAGGGGAAGTTAAGTTTCTATTTGCCTTTGTTTCTCCCCACGTCAGCATGGCCAGCACTTGAACCTTTTCCCTTTGTTCCTGGGCGGCCAGGGGTGTCCGAGGGATATGGCACATGCTCGGGGGGCGGGGACAGCCCGTGCTTTGCCCTCAGCCCGCCCCGCGCACCCTCACCACAGGGACCCCTTGTACCCTCTTTGAAGGGTCTTTAAGGACCCAGGCAGCTTTTTGCTCATTATCCCATTAGGAACTTAAAAAGAGAAGTAGAAATACTTACTAAGAATGACTTTAGGGGCGCCTGGGTATCTTAGTTAAGCGTCTGACTTCGGCTCAGGCCATGATCTCACGGTTCGTGGGTTCGAGCCCCGTGTCGGGCCCTGTGCTGACAGCTCAGAGCCTGGAGCTGCTTCAGATCCTGTGTCTCCCTCTCTGCCCCTCCCCTGCTCATGCACGGTCTCTATCAAAAAATGAATAAACTTTTAAAAATGCCTTTAAAAAGACAATAATAAACCATATATGTTAATGTCAATAACATTTTTCTGAAAAACGGCTATTTCCAAAACATGAAAACTTCAGTGAGGAGCGTGGCCTGGCTCACGTGTTTGCCAAGCCCCCTAGCATCGGGCTCAGTGGAGGATGGCTGGGTTCCCGCGTCTGCCTCCCCTGAGCCGCTGCCATGCCGCCTGCGCTTCCGGAAAACCCCGCTGGACACGGGGGAGCGTGAGGGGAAGGCAGCGAATGCCTTAGTGTAACTGTGGGCGCGGTCTGACTCCACAGAGGCCAGAGGGGCTGCGGGGAACCCCCAGGGTTCCCAGGACCGCTGGGAGAAGCCTGGGACCGGCCACTTGGACAGGTGGGGGTCTGAACGCTGGCCTTGCCCTGTAGTCGGGTGGATGTTTCCAGAAACACCTGTCCCTTTCTTGTCATTTAGGATGCATCTTTGAGGTTTCCTTGGGGGCTGCAGAGGGTCATGGGGGGGGTCCACCCCCAAGGGACAGGGCTGTAGATGCAGAGTTCAGGGCACAGGGACCCAGGCTCGGGAGAGGCAGGCAGCTGGCTCCATCCCCCGCTGGGGTCTGATGGGGATGAGGCCCTTTACTATTTAAAATACATTTTTTAATTTATTTTGAGACAGAGCAGGGCCAGGAGGTGGGGACAGAGAGAGGGAGACCCAGAATCTGAAGCAGGCTCCAGGCTGCAAGCCATCAGCATGGAGCCTCATGCAGGGCTTGAACTCACAAACCGAGAGATTATGACCTGAGCCGACTGAGCCCCCAGGCACCCCTAGGCCCTTTACTATCCCAGGCGTAACCTGTAATGTGCATTTGAGGTCACCTAGAGCTCAGTTGTGCAGGGATGACATTGAGGACCCGGGCAGGGCCTTCGATGACACTGGTCAGGCCAGACGGCTGTCTTTAGGTACCGGTGACGTATACACATGTGCGGGGACCCGGCAGAGCCCCCGGAAGGAGGCGGCATTTACCTAATGGAAGAGAGAACTTTCTGTGGCTCTTGAAGCAGCGATGGGGTGGGCGTCTTCAGGTGGAAAGAGGAGGCCACGGACAGGACCCCACAGTGTGACCCCCCCGGCCGTGGACAGGGGGCGCGCAGCCTGCCAGGCCTCCGGGTCTGCCCTCCTGGCCTGCTGACTTGCTCCCCAATCTGCTGGGAGGCGAGCTGGCTCGGGGGCCAAGGCGGCCCTGGCAACTGTGTTGGGGAGCAGATTGTCCCTGGGGCCTGGAGAAGCAGTGTCTGTCACCCCCCAAATGAAAGGGGCCGTGGGTCTCGGCCTGGCCTCTCCCTTCCCCAGGACCCCTTGGGGGACCTCCGTCAGGCAGGAGCTAGTGGCGCGCCCCTGCGACCGAGGGCCACCTGAGCCCCAGGGACAATGCGATAGAGGTCTGTTGGCCTGTTGACCAGACGCTCAGGTTTTTAGGGGCGGCCCAGGCACAGGGGGACGAGTGCGCCCCGGCAATGGTGGCCAGGGCGCTTCCCCTGGGCCTGGGGGTCTTGGCCTCCCTGCTCAGCTCTGCGTAGTGTCAGATGGCTGAGGCGGGGGCAGCAAAGCAGCTTTGGAAAGTGAGATTGAACACATGCACACAGACCCCTGCCCGCGTCCCCGCATCCTGCGCCCCCTCCTCCCGGGCTCGGACGGAGGCTTGCTGAGTGAGGCCGTTTCTATTTTGTCCTTCCTGTGCCCCTGGCCCCTCTGTGGGCAGGTGGGCTCTGACAGTCTGTGCCCCCGGCCCGAATTTATGGCATTTGAGGAGGCGCACTGGGGCCTGGGGCCTGTGTGTGTGGTCTGAGTTCCGGCTTTGGTTGTCCGTTTGTTCCTGCCTCGACCCTCCGGGGCTTTGTTGCTGACCAGGCCTGGGCCGGGCCGGGCTGGCGGGGCCTTTACCTTCTTTGCAAATTTCAGTAGCTCCTTTAGACTCTTAGGCCTTTTTTTTTTTTTTTGGTTTTTTAATTTATTTTGAGAGACAGAGACAGCGTGAGCAGGGGAGGGTCAGAGAGAGAGGGGGATACAGAATCTGAAGACAGGCCCTAGGCTCTTTGCTAACTGTCAGCACAGAGCCCGATGTGGGGCTTGAACCCACGAACCCTGAGATCATGACCTGAGCTGATGCCGGATGCTTAACTGACAGAGCCACCAGGCGCCCCTAGACTCTAAACAACAGCTGGATGTTTCAGCTGAATTGGTGATGGTGTCGGAACACGTCTTGAGCAGGCGTTTCCGGCTTGTTCCCTCACAGCCGGGGTGGACATGTCTCCCACAGAGCAGGTGATGGTCGGTGGTTCGGCCGTTTCGGATCAGCAGAGGCCTGTGGCCTGTGGGTGCACTGCTCTTGGTGTTTAACCGGAAGTGGGAACGCTGGGTCACGTGGTTCTCTGATGCTTAACCTGCGGAGCACCTGCCAGACTGCGGACATTCCCGTCAGCGTGTGGGGTTCCCCCGCCACACCCCTCCCCAGCGCCTGTTATGACCCGTCTTCCCGATCGCGGCCACCCCCGGTGTCAGGCGGCATCTGGCTGTTTTCCAGCTTGCATTTCCCTCATGACCAAGGATGTGCACGCCTTGTCATGTGCTCGGTGCCCATTCGTGTGCCTTGCTTGGTGAAACGTCTATTCCGAACCTTTGCTCATTTTTTAACTGTTTTTTTTTTTTTAGGTCCTTTTATTATTAACTTGTATGAGTGCCATCTTGGTCATTTGTCCAATCTCTGTGTTGTCATTGCCCCTTTGTGGATAGCGCTCTTTAAAGTACGGGCATTTGGGGCACCTCGGTGGCTCCCGGTTAAGCGTCTTACTCTTGATATTGGCTCAGGTCATGATCTTCCAGTTCATGGGTTCGAGCCCCGTGTGGGGCTCTGCGCTGACAGCGCAAGCCTGCTTAGGATTCTCTCTCTTCTTCCTCTGTCTTTCTGCTGCTCCCCATTCTTGCTCATTCTCTCTCTCTTGATAGAAATAAACTTAAAAAAAAAAAGTATGAAAATTTTGCATTTCGATGGAGACGTTCTGTTTTTTATTTTACTTGTGCTTTTAGGGTCACAGCTAGGAAGAGTCCCGCAGATTCATGCTGGGGCTTCCTTCTAAGGGTTTTATACTGTTCACTCTTACATTTAGGTATGTGATTCATTTCGAATTAATTTTTGTATATGGTGTGAGGAAGGGGTCCAAGTTCATTCTTTTGCACGTGGACGTCTAGCTGTCCCAGGACCATTTGTTGAAAAGATGATACTTTCCAAACTGAATTACCTGGACACTCTGGTTGAAAGTCAGTTGGCCAGAAAAACATGGCATCATCTCTGGACGTTCAGGTCTCTTCCTTTGACTCATGTGTCCACGCTTACAGCAGAACCACATCGTGTTGCTCACTGTCGCTTTGCAGTAAGTGTGAAAATTAGGAAGTGTGAGTCCTCTGACCTTGCGTGTGTGTTTTTTTCTTTTTCAACAGTGTTCTGGCTATTCTGGGTCTTTTGAATTTTTATTTGAATTTAAGATCAGTTTGTCAACTTCTGCCAAGAGGCCACTGAGATGTGACAGGCATCGTGTTGCGTCCGTAGCTCATTTCGGAAAGCACTGCCACCTTAACGAGATGAAGTCTTGTCCCCATGAGCTTTAGATGTTTTCTATGCAGTTAGGTCTTTTTATTTCTTTCAGAAATGTTTTCTAGTTTCCAGGCTAAACGTTTTCCATTTCTTTTGTTACCTTGATGCCTACAACCGGAATCCTTTTTAATTTTATTGTAAGTGAAATTGGTTTCTTAATTTTATCGTCAAATAGTTCATTGTTAGTTTGTAGAGATACTATTCATTTTTTTGTATCTGATCATCTAGTCTATAATCTTGCTGATCATGTTAGTTCTAATCATTTTTAGTGGGTTCTTTTTTTATTGTATTAAACATGTATAATTTTAAAAATTTATTTTTTAATTTCCATCCTAGTTAGTTAGCATATAGTGCGACATGATTCCAGGAGTAGAATCCAGCGATTCTGCACGTCCCCGGTGTGCGTTCCCGCCAGCAGTACCAAAGCGATCCTCTTTCTCCGCATCCTCACCAACATCTGTTATTTCCTGAGTTGTTAATTTTAGCCACTCTGACAGGTGTGAGGTGGGGTATCTCAGTGTGTTTTGATTTGTATATTCCTGATGATGAGTGATGTTGAGCATCTTTTCATGTGGCTGTTGGCCATCTGGATGTCTTCTTTGGAGAAATGTGTATTCATGTCTTGCCTGTTTCTTCACGGGGTTATTTGTTTTTTGGGTGTTGAGTTTGATAAGTCTCTGTAGATTTTGGACACTGACTCTTCATCTAATATGTTGTCTGCAAATATCTTCACCCATTCCGCCAGTTGCCTTTTAGTTTTGCTGATTGTTTCCTTCGCTGTGCAGAAGGTTTTTGTCTTGATGAGGTCCCAGTAGTTCAGTTTTGCTTTTGGGTCCCTTGCCTCTGGAGACATGTTGAGGGAGAAGTTACTGTGGCCAAGGTCAAAGAGGTTTCTGCCTGCTTTCTCCTCGAGGATGTTGATGGCTTCCTGTCTTATGTTTAGGTCTTTCATCCATTTTGAATTTATCTTCATGTGTGGTGTACGAAAGTGTCCAGGCCCATCCTCCTGCACGTCGCTGTCCAGGACTCCCAGCACCACTTGCTGAAGACACTGGCTTTATTCCTTGGGATACTCTCTCCTGCTTTGTCAGAGACGAGTTGGCCGTACGCTTGTGGGTCCATGTCTGGATTCTCTACTCTATTCTATTCTGTTGGTCTATGTGTCTGTTTTTCTGCCAGCACTGTACCGTCTTGATGACGACAGCTTTGTAACACAGCTTGAAGTCCGAGATTGTGATGCCTCCAACTTTGGTTTTCTCTTTCAACATTACTTTGGCTCTGTAGAAATTAGGATGGTTTGTTCTAGCTCTGTGGAGAATGCTGGTGTTATTTTGCTAGGGGTTGCATTGAATATGTAGATTGCTTTGGATAGTATCGACATTTTCACAATTTTTGTTCTTCCTATCTGGGAGCATGGAATATTTTCCGATTTTTGTGTCTGTTTCAATTTCTTTCATAAGTTTTCTCTAGGTTCCAGTGTATAGATTTTCCACTTCTTTGGTTAGGTTTATTCCTAGGTATTTTATGGGTTTTGGTACAACTGTAAATGGGACTGATCCCTTGATTTCTCTTTCTGTTGCCTCGTGATTGGTGTGTAGGAATGCAGCCGATTTCTGTGCATTGGTTTTGTGTCCTGCCATTTTGCTAAAGTCATGGATCAGTTCCGGCGGGTTTTTGGTGGAATTTTTTGGCTGTTCCATGTAGACTGTCATTTTCTCTGCAAAGAGTGAAAATTTGACTCCCTCCTGGCCGATTTGGTTCCTTTTATTCCTTTGTGTTGTCTGATTGCTGGGCTACGACTTCCAATACGGTGTTGAACAGTCCCGAGAGTGGACATCCCTGTTGTGTTGCATTTTTCGTGGATTCTTTAGAATTTTCTATGTACAAGATTATGTCATCTATCAATAGCAAAAATTCTATTTCTTCCTCTCCAACCTGGGTGCCTTTATTTCATTGCCTTTTCTGATTGCCCTGTCTGGAAGCGCCAGCATAAGGTTGAGTAGAAATGGCCAGAAAGGACGTTGGTGTCTGCTCCTGATTTGAGGGGAAGGACCTCGGCTTTCACCGTCACGTGCGGTGTCAGCTGTGTGGCTGTTGGTGCCCGTAATCAGGCTGAGGAAAGTCACTTGTATCCGTGGTTTGTTGAGTGTCTTTGTCACGGAGCAGTGCTGCATTTTGCCAAGTGACTTTTCTGCATCCGTTGGGGTGATTGGCTCCTTTTTGTCCTTTATTCTGCTAATAGGGTGCATTGCATTAATCGATTTTTGGGTGTTATACTAACCTGGCATTCTTGGGATCAGTCCCACTTACTCCTAGTTCACAATCGTTTTCACTGCTGCTGGATTCAGTCTGCCGGTATTTTCAGCATTTTGCGTGTATATGTCTAAAAGCTATTGGACTGTCATTTTCTTGTGATGGTGTCATGGTAATATTGGCCTCATAAAATGAGTTGTAAGGTGTTCTTTCCTACTTTTTGGAAGCGTTTGTGTTGAACTAGTATTTAATGCTTCAACATTTGGTAGAATTCACCAGTGCAGCCATCTGGGCCTGGAGCTTTTTCGTGTGTGTGTGTGTGCGCGTGCGTGTGTGTGTGTGTGTGTGCGCGTGCGTGTACGTGTGTGTGTGTGTGCGTGTGTGTGTGTGTGGGGGGGGGTTTGATTCAGTCTCAACTTGTTATATGTATGTTTCAAGTCAAGTCTCCTGTTTCTTCCTGAGTCGTGCTGGTCACTTTGTGTCTCACTGAAATCTGTCCACTTCTGTGTGCTGCTGTCCACAGTGTCACCTTCTCGTCCTTTCTGTTTCTGTAAGCTTGGCAGAAATGTCCTCTCTTTTGTTTCTGAGTTTGCGAATTTGAGGGTCTCTTCCCCCTTTTTTCTTGATCAGTCTCACTAACAGTTTGCCAATTTTATCCATCTTTTCCAAGAGCCAACTTACGGTTTCATTGATTTTTTCTCTTCTCTTTTACACTCATCTTGCCTTGCCCTACCTTCTATTCTTTCTTCCCTCAGCTCACGTGGCTTTAGTTTATGTGCTTTTTCTCGTTTTATCAAGTGGGAGGGTAGGTTATTGAGTTGAGATCTTTGTTCTTTTTATGATAGACGTGTACAACCGAAAATCTCCTTCTGGGGGCGTTTTTTGCTGTTTCTGACAAGTTTTGGTATATTTGGTCTTTTTCCCTCATTTTAAATATTTTTAGCTACTTTTTCTTCTTCGTATTTTCCAGTTTCTCTTGGATTTATTCTCTGACCCGCTGGTCACGTGGACGTGTTATTCCACTTCCACACACTCCTACATTTCTAATTTTTTCCCCTCTTATTGACTAATAATTTCATTCTGTTGTGATCAGAGAACATTCTCGGCTGGACTGAATACTTCCGTTTGTGGAGGCTCTTTTATGGCTTGGGACCGTCCTGGTTGGTGTTCCGTGTGCATATTGAGCAGAACGCCTTCTGGGGTGTCTGTCTGTCTGTCTGTTGTCGCTGGATCTTGGGGGAAAACAGTAAGCCGGACACGCAAATATTTCTGCCTGGACGGCCAGAATCCGAGCCAGGGAAGCAAACACCGAATGGGGGAGATAATACAGGAGCCTTGATGCCGCCCAGGAGAGAGGGAGAGATTGCTCAGGGGCCTTTCAGTTGGGCAGTCAGGGTGGGCCTCATGGAGAAGGCAGCACTTGGCCAAAGACTTGAGGGAAGGGGGGAAGCCATACATGGTAAGTGAAGAATTTAATGGAAACTGATGCCAAAACACTACTTTGCACTTAGCACTTTCTAGGTTGGGGTAAACTGTACGTAACGTAGGTTTTACCGTCTTAACTGTTTTCTCAAGTGAGCAGCTGTCCCCACCATGTGTCTCTAGAACTTTCCATCTTCCCAAACGGAACCTCTGTCCCCGTGAAACACAGACCCCCACCCCTCCCCCGGCCCCGGACCCAGCGTCCGCTCTCTGTCTCCGGGAACCTGGGGACTCCAGGGACCTCACGTGAGTGGATCACACCGCGTCTGGCCTGTTTCACGTCCCCCGGGTCCGTCCGCGTTGTGGCAGGTGTCAGAGTGTCCCCCTCGTCAGGGCTGGATAACACTCCACTGTGTGGATGGACCACGTCCCGCCGGTCTGTTTCTTAGTGGAGGGACACTCCGGGACACATGCCCACCCTTTGGCCATCGTAAATGACGCTGCTGTGACCATGGGTGGGCAAGTCCTTGTTCAAGTCCCTGTTCTCGAAAAGCACGTTTTAAATAGTGACCAACCCGAGGCCCACGTGGTCTTGGGAATTCAAAGCTGAGACGCTCCTGCCCACTTGTCCTACCCAGTGGCACGAGGCCCCCCTTCCTTCTCCGGTCTGAGGACAAAGCAGGCGTGACCTGTACGTTGGAGGAATTGTGCAGTGCACTCGCCGGCATTCCGTCCCCCAGATGGAAAGGTGTGTCTTCCTGGGAACCTGGTGTCTCTGTTTTGGGCAGGACCCAGGAGGGTGCGGCGTCAGGCGGAGGAGGGGCGGACGCCTCCTGCAGAGGGAAGCTCAGGAGCTAGCCGGGTGCTCTGATTGCCTCACGGCCCGAAATACGGGTTGGTTGAGCAACGTGTTATTTACCCACCTTGAGGGCCGCCAGCTCTGAAGCCTGTCTGCTCGTCCGGGGGAGCCGGGCACCGTGTGGGGGCGGGGCGGGGGACTGCCCTGGCACTGCCTGCTCCCTGGAGGCTGTGTCTCAGTGGATCATGACTGATTGCTACTTGGGAAAACCCCAGGTCATCCTGTCGCTCTGGTCTGCACATGTTCGCGGCTGTGTCCTACTTCACGGGATGACCGACCCCAGTTCTCCGTTCTCCTGGTGACCCTGAGGCTGTTCACTGTCTCTCTGTCAGCCTGTGCTGCAGGGGACGTTGTCCAGGGCGGCTCGCTCTTAAGCTCTGTCCTCGGGACAAATATTGGCCTCTGTGGCGGGTGGGGGTGGGGTGGGGCGGACATGGGTCCCGCCATGGGTCCTGTTTTCTCAGATCTGCTCCTCCCGACAGATTGCCCTCTATGGTCCCAGGTCCCAGGCCATCACAGCGTGAGGGCGTCCTGTCCTCACTTGGTGCCCCCTCCCCCATGGGCTGCCTGGCATCCCGTTCATTTGCATTTCCTTGGACCTACCTAGTACCCCCCCTTCACCTGCCACTCAGCTCTCTGCACTTGAGTTTCTTGAATTCCATTTTTCTTTTTTTATTTTTCTTTTTCGTTTTTAATGTTTCTTCGTTTTTGAGAGACAGAGAGAGCGTGAGCGAGCCTGAGCGAGCCTGAGTGGGAGAGGGGCACAGAGCAAGATGGAGACGCAGAATCTGAAGCTGGATCCGCGATTTGAGGTGTCAGAACAGAGCCTGATGTGGGGCTCGAACTCTTGAACCCTGAGATCAGACCTGAGCTGAATTCAGATGCTCAACTGACTGAGCCACCCAGGCGTCCTGTTTTTCTTGTTTTGACCCCATCAGTCTCTGCAGAGAACGTCTGCCCCAGCCCGATTGCTTTGTCCCTCTGGTCAAGGGCCCGGCTCCCAGGCTTGTTTGGGGACTGGCGTTGGGCTCTCTCCGCTCCTGTTGGGCTGTTGATCGGCCGGCAAGTCCATGAGTTTGCAGCTGCTCTGAAAGCAGCTCCGCTGTTCGGCTCCAGTCTCTCCTTCGGAACCCAGGCAGCCACGCTGAAGTTAGTCGTTTCGTGGCGGGGAGAAGGGACCCGCGTGAGGACCGGCCGGCCCAGGGCTCGGGCAGCGGGCGGGTCGGACTCGGATGCGCCGACCCGGTGCTCGGTCTGCCCAGGGTGACGCCTCATCTTCAGCGTCCAGGACACATGCGTCCCCTGGTGTGACGTCCTCCTGCATCGCATTTCCGGCGTCCTTTGTGCTCGCCGGTTTGGCCAAAGCGAGCGGAACGACCAAGTCCAGTGTCCGTGGGAGAGGACTTTGCCTGATGGAAGTTCAGTGAGGAGGGGCTGGTTACCTGAGAGGAACCCCCCCGGGGGTTTGTGGTCCGGGGACCCTTGTGTGGATTTGTGGTTCGGGGACCCCTGCGGGTTTGTGGTCCGGGGACCCTCATGTGTGGGTTTGTGGTCCGGGGACCCCCATGGAGGTTTGTGGTGACCTGTCTGTCATCCTTCCTGGCACTCCGTACTGTGGCCCGTGGATCACGAGGAGCATGCGCACACCACCCGGCTGCCAGGTTGGGTTCGTGCTGTCACTGGTCTCCTTGCACGTGTAACTTGTGTTTTAACTTTGCACCTGGATAGTTTTACCCGGTCACCGTTCCCAAGTGGTGTGACCTGCACTGTTGTCTGGTGACCGAGCCGGACGGAGGCTCAGGAGGTTTAGGGGCAGTTTGTGGATGTGGGGGAGCCCAGCGGCGCATGTGTGCATGTGCGTGTGCATGTGTGTGCATGCGTGTGTGCGTGTGATCGTGTGCCACCTGGCCCGTGGTGACCTTCCTGCCCCGTCCTGCTTCTCGCACAGGCGATTCCCCGTGGAGGGGGCGGGAGGTAGGGCGGCAAGAGGCAGAAGGGGCAGCTGGGGCCGGGCTGCGTCTGTCCTGGCGTCTGTCCTGGCGTCTGTCCAGGCCGCCCCGGCCCCGCCGCCCCCCGTCCAGGTCGCTGGGACCACTCTGCGCCCAGGGCGTCCGCGGGGCTGCAGCTCCTTCTCATCGCCCTGCAATTACGATTTCAATCTCCCTAGAAATGATGGGCTTCTAAAAATAGCCGCAGACAGCAGAAGGCTAACATTTTTAAATAGTTCAATAATCCACTCCCCGTGTGGGGCCCAGGGAAGATCGCTCCGAAATGAAGGCTTTAAACTTACCCGGAACCCAGGCAGTGCTTTTTTCCAGCTGTTGATCGGGACGGATTTCGTAGACTGTCCGGTTCCCACTGACAGTGTGCAGTGCGGTTGGGGCGGGGGGGACGGCACAGTCACAGGACGGTGCAGCCATCGCCACAGTCTCCTCCGTGACATTTCCGTCCCCCCGGAAGAAGGCCCGCCCCCCTCCAGTCCCCAGCCCTCAACCGCTAAGCCTCTCCCTCTCAGTGGGTTTGCCTGTCCTGAGCGCTTCCTGGACCTGGGACCTTGCGAAGCGGGGTGTTTGTGACTGGCTGCTTGTGCAGAGCCCCACGTGTTCGGGGTCGTCCGTGCGTCGCGGGGGCTCCGGCTGAACCGTGTCCCAGCGCGTGCACGGACCCCACTTCATTCATCCACTCAGCTGTGGGCACTGCGGCATTTCCACGTTTCGCCTACTACAGGTGGCACCGCTGTGCACGTGGGTGTGCAAGTGCTTACGTGGACATGTGGGTTTTGTCAGTGTTAGGGATGCCCGGGGAGTGGAATTGTGTGTCCTGGGTCACAGGGTAACGCTCTCTAACTGCCTTTTTATTTGTTTTTTTTTTTTCATATGTATGTACTTTTAAAAACAAGAAACCTTTTGATTTTTATTTAATTATCCAATCTAATTTATTTATTTTAATGTTTATTTTTGAGAGAGAGACAGAGCACAAGCAGGGGAGGGGCAGAGAGAGAGAGGAGGAGACACAGAATCCGAAGCAGCTCCAGGCTCCGAGCTGTCCGCACAGAGCCTGACGCGGGGCTTGAACTCATGAACCGCGAGATCATAACCTGAGCCAAAGTCAGATGCTCACCCGACTGAGCCCCCCAGGCGCCCTAATAAACCGTTTTATTTTTGAATAAGTGGAATTGTAAGACCTAACGCAGAGCTCACCCTGCCCCTGCAGCCCCCTGGTACTCTTTACCCCGCTCACCGCACCAGCAGAATCCTGCGGAACCGCACTGCCTTCTGGTGACAGGCCACTCGCAGCGGTGCGGCCAGATGTAAGCGTGTCCATCGCACGAGCAGCCCCAGCGCAGCCCCTTGTAGCCACAGAGCCGTCCCGCTCCAGCGCCCTCCCGGGGCCACCCCTGCTCTGCTCTCCCTCTCTGCCATTTTGTCACTTTGACAGTGTGCGGGGCGGAGTCACCCGGCACACACCTTTTGGGATTGGCTTTCCTCTCTGAGCGAGACTGTAGATGTGGTTGCGTGGGGCGCCTGGGGGGCTCAGTCCGTTGAGTGTCCGATTTCTGCTCAGGTCATGATCTCGCGGTTCGTGGGTTCGAGCCCCGCGTCAGGCTCTGTGCTGACATCTCGGAGCCTGGAGCCGCTTCTGATTCTGTGTCTCCCCCTCTCTCTGCTCCTCCCCTGCTTGTGCTCTGTCTCTCTCTGTTTCTCAATAATAAATAAATGTTTAAAAAAAAAAACAAGTGCTCTTGTGTGTCCGCATGCCTCCCCTCGCTGAGTGGGGTCCACGGCGTGGACACATCAGCCTGGGGACCGTTCGCCCTCGAGGGATGCCTGGGCTGTTGGCGGTGTTTGGCTGTTGTGACTAAAGCTGCCGGAAACCTTAGTGTGTGCGTTTTGCCTTTCGTTTCTGTAGGATCCGTGCCCTGAGTGCCAACTCTGGGTCACCTGGTTGTTGCACGGTTAGATTTTTGAGAAACCGTCACATTTTCCCTGGAAGGCCGCACCGTGTGACGTCCCCACCGGCAATGTGCGAGCGACCCCGTTTCTTCAGCCTCACCTGCATTCGGCGTTACCGGTTTTCATTTCGGCTGTTTCTGCAGGTGCATGGTGACGCCTCACTGCGGTGACACGCATCCCGCTGGCGGTGACGAGGCTGAAGCGTCTCTTGTCCCTCACGAAGTGTCTTTTTATGTCTTCTGTTGATGTTTCAGATGAGTTGTTTAGCTTTTGACCATTACATTCCGGGAGCTCCTTCTAGTCAAGACTCCAGTTGTTTGTTAGCTACGCAGGTTGTGAGCGTTTTCTCCCCGTCGGTGATTTGTACTTTCATCTACATAACGGGTCGTTCCCAGATATGAGGCTCGTCCAGTCCATCCATTTTTCTGTGTGCGGCTTGTGCTTCTGACGTCCTGTCTGAGCACTTGTTGCCTGGTCCCGGATCCTGAAGATTTTTCTCCTATGAGAAAATGTTGTATTTATGGATGCTGGATAGTTTGAGGTTGTGCGTTTATGTCCAGGGTCCAGGTCCATTTTGAATTCGTTTTTGTGTAACTAGGGTTATGGTGATCATTTTGCTTATTGATGTCCAGTTCCTTCACCACCATTTGTGCGAAGCTGTCCTTGCCCCACTGAATTGCTATTAGACCTTTGTCCCACACCAGCTGGGCATGTTTGTGGGTCTGTTTCTGGGTCCTCCACTGAGTTCCAGGTGTGCCCCTCCCTCCACGAGACCACACGGCCTGATCACCACCTGCAGAGTAACCTGGAAATTGGGCAGATGGACTTCTCACTTACTCCTTTTCAAGTTTGTTTTCGCTATTCTAGTTCCTTTGCCTTCCCGTGTATTTTAGGATAATACTGTCTATTTCTTTTTTTTATTGATATATATATATATATATATATATTTTAATAGTTTATTGTCAAATTGGTTTCCATACAACACCCAGTGCTCTTCCCCACAAGTGCCTCCTCCATCACCACCACCTCTTTCCCTCCCTCCCCCTTCCCCTTCAACTCTCAGTTCGTTTTCAGTATTCAATAGTCTCTCAGGTTTTGCGTCCCTCTCTCTCCCCAACTCTCTTTCCCTCTTCCCCTCCCCCTGGTCCTCCATTAGGTTTCTCCTGCTCTCCTGTTAGACCTATGAGTGCAAACATATGGTATCTGTCCTTCTCTGCCTGACTTATTTTGCTTAGCATGACACCCTCGAGGTCCCTCCACTTTCCTACAAATGGCCAGATTTCATTCTTTCTCATTGCCATGTAGTACTCCATTGTATAGATAAACCACATCTTCTTGATCCATTCATCAGGTGATGGACATTTAGGCTCTTTCCATGATTTGGCTATTGTAGACAGTGCCGCTATGAACATTGGGGTACATGTGCTCCTATGCATCGGCACTTCTTTATCCCTTGGGTAAATCCCTAGCAGTGCTATTGCTGGGTCATAGGGGAGTTCTATCGATAGTTTTTTGAGGAACCTCCACACTGTTTTCCAGAGCGGCCGCACCAGTTTACATTCCCACCAACAGTGTAGGAGGGCGCCCGTCTCTCCACACCCTCACCAGCATCTATAGTCTCTTGATTTGTTCATTTTAGCCACTCTGACTGGCATGAGGTGGTATCTCAGTGTGGTTTTGATTTGTGTTTCCCTGATGATGAGTGATGTTGAGCATCGTTTCATGTGCCTGTTGGCCATCTGGATGTCCTCTTTGGAGAAGTGTCTGTTCATGTCTTCTGCCCATTTCTTCACTGGGTTATTTATTTTTTGGATGTGGAGTTTGGTGAGTTCCTTGTAGATTTTGGATACTAGCCCTTTATCTGATATGCCATTTGCAACTATCTCTTCCCATTCTGTCGGTTGCCTATTAGTTTTCTTGATTGTTTCCTTTGCAGTGCAGAAGCTTTTCATCTTGATGAGGTCCCAAGAGTTCAGTTTTGCTTTCATTTCCCTTGCCTTCGGGGATGTGCCGAGGAGGAAATTGCTGTGGTGGAGGTCAAGGAGGTTGTTTCCTACTTTCTCCTCGAGGGTTTTGATGGTTTCCTGTCTCACACTCAGGTCCTTCAGCCATTTTGAGTTAATTTTTGTGTATGGTGTAAGAAAGTGGTCTAGTTTCACTCTTCTGCATGTTGCTGTCCAGTTCTCCCAGCACCGCCTGCTAAAGAGGCAGTTTTTTTTCCATCTGGCTGTATATTTGTGGGCCCATGTATTTTATGATAATACTGTCTTATTTCTACCAAAAAAAAATGCTGAGTTTTTGGTTGGAAATGCATTCAACCTGTATGTTGATTTGGGAAGAGTGTCATGTTGACTTTGTTGAGTCTTCCAATCCATGAACATGGTATGTGTCTCCACTTCTGCAGATCTATAATTTCTTTCCCTAGTGTTGTGTAGATTTCAGCACACAAGTCTTATACATGTATTGTCAGATTTACACCTCAGTATTTCATTAGTTTTGAGCAATTATAGACAGAGTCGTATTTTAAATTTTGGTGTCCATGGCTAGCTTATGGGAATTGACTTTTATATGTTGACTTTCTATCTTATTCAATTAACTTATTATTTCCAGAAGCTTTTTCTTTGTAGATTCAGTGGGGTTTTCTACAATTCTGTCATCTGGAAATGGGGACAGTTTTAATTCTTTCTTCTCAATCTGTTTGCTTTTCATTTTCTTTTCTTGCCTTATTGTACTTTATAGAATGTCTACCACTAAGTTCAGGAAGAGTAATGAGAGCAGACGTCCTTGCCTTGTTCCTGAGCACGGAGGGAAAGCGTTTGGTCTTTCTCTGTTTGGAATGATGTCAGTTGGTGGACTTCTGCAGATTGTGCTTTATTCAGTTGAAGAAGTACCCCTCCTATTTTGGGGAGAGTTTTTGTCATAGATGAACATTGAATTTTGTCAGATGTTTTTTCTGCATTAATTGATGTGATTCTATGATTTTTCTTCTTTAGCCTGTTGATATGTAGTGTATTATAATACAGACATATTAAAAAAAATTGAACCAGCCTTTCATTCCTACAATAAATCCTAATTGGTCATGGGATATAATTCTTTTTATATATTGCTGAATTCTGTTTGATAAAATTTTGTTAGGGATTTTTACATCGCTATTCACAAGGGATAGTAACTTATGGTTTTCTTTTTTGTTCTCTGTTTATATGGTTTTAGTATCAGGCTAATACTTGTTCCATAAAATATATTGGGAATTATTCCTTCCTATTTTATTTTCTGCAAGAGAATGTGTAGAATTGGTATTAATTTTTCTTTAAACATTCACAGATTTCTCCAGTGAAACCATTTGAAGGTTTATTGTTTCTTCCAAAACTGGGAGCTTTAACATTATGACTCTGATGTTCTTAATAGTTATAAGGGCTATTCAAATTATCTGTTTTATTTTGGATGAGTTGAGATAGGTTGTATTTCTTGAAGAATTGGTTTATTTTGTCTGCATTGTCAAATTTATGCATGTAGAGCTATTTATATACTCCTTTATTGTCTTTTTGGTAATAAAGACTGCTGCAGGGTCCATAATGATATCTTCCATTTTGTTTCTGGTACTTGTAATTTGTGTCTCTGTTTTTTAATTTGTCAGTCTTGCTAATTGTGTCAATTTTATTGACTTTTACAAAGAACTGGCTCATTGTTTTATTGATTTTTCTGTATTGTTTTCCTGTTTCCTGTTTTATCCCCCCTACTCTTAAGATTATTATTTCCTTCCTTTTGCTCACTTCTTGAGATGGGAACTTAGAATTTGACTTTATTCTTTTTTCCCAATACATGCATTTAGTGCTTTAAATTTGTCTTATTACTGCTTTAGCAGTGTCTCACAAAATTTGGGATATTCTATTCTATTCTATTTATTTGTTTTCATTCAGTTCCATGAATTAAAAACATTTCCTTTGAAATTTTCTTTGATGCGCGGGTTGCTTTAGTTTAGAAGTGTTTGGAGGGTTCTATCACCTTTCGGGTATGGATTTCTAATTTGAATCTATTGGGTCAGAGAACACACTATGTATGATTTTACTTTTAAACTTATTGCAGTTGTTTTGTGGCCCGCGACGTGGTCTATCTTGGTATATATTCCATGAGCACTTGAGAGAGTATATATTCTGTTGTTATTGAATGACAGGTTCCATGAATATCACTTAGAATCTGTTGGTTGAGCTCTTCTACATCCTTGCTGACTTTTCTGTCTAGTTAAATTCTATCAGTTGCTGAGATGGGGGTATTGAAATCTCCAACTGAAATTGTCTCTTTTTCTTTTCAGTTCTATTTTTTTGCTCTACATATTTTTCTCCTCTGTTGTTTGGTGCATATACATTTAAGGTCGCTATTCTCTTTGGTGGACTGACCTTTTGTTGATTACAGTGTTCCTCTCTGGTTGTTTTCTTTGTTCCGAAGTCCACTTTATCTAATGTTAATATTGCTATGTCTACCTTCCTGTGGTGAATGTTTGTATATCTTTTTTCATTCTAATCATGTCACTATTTGAAGTGAATTTTTGTAGACCTCATATAATTGGGTCTTTTAAAATCTTTTAAGTTAAAGTAAAGTGAAATAATTAAAATAAAATAGAATAGAATAAAATAAAATAAAAATCTCTTTAGTCCTTTTGGCCTGCTCTCTGCCATTTAACTGGTATATTTTGACCATTTACCTTTAATGCAGTTATTGCTATGTTAAGGTTTACATCTACCATTTTGTTGTTTGTTTTATGTTCTGTTTTTCATATCTGTTATATTTCTGCCTTCTTGTGTGTTATTTGAATATTTTTAGAATTCCCCTTGGATTTGTCTGTAATTGTTTTTGAGCTTTGCATACCTTTCTAAGTGATTACTCTAGACATTATATTTTGTATGTATAACTTTACCACCATCTACTGTGATACCCGTTGGAATGAAATATACAAATCTTCCTTTTATGTCTCTTTATCCTCCCCCACTTATAATAATATAAATGTCTTGAATATTTTCTCTAGATACATTTAGAATCAAATCAGATTGCATTATAATGTTTGCTTCAATTGTTAAACATAATTTAGAAAACTTGAGGGGAGAAGGTGAGCCAATTTTATTTACCCATATTTTTGCTTACTGTGTTCTTTTTTCCTTCCTGGTATTCCATGATTCCTTCTTTTATTGTTGTCTTTCTGTTTAAAGACCTTTCTTTAGCCCTTCTTTTAGGAAAGGTCTACTGATGGAAAATTCTCTTGGCCTCCTTTCATCCAATAATGTATTGCTTTTCTCTTTATTTTTACAGGATATTTTTGCTGGATATAGAATTCTAGATTCATAGTTCTTTTCAGTCATTACTGCAAAAATTTTGTGTGTGGCACCCATGAGAAATACATACACTATTACTCTAGTTGTTTCCCTACTATAAATAAGGCGTCAGTTTTCTCTGTCGCTTCCAAGATTTTTCTTTGTTACTAGTTTTCAGGAGTTTAATTATGATGCATCTTGGTGTGGCTTCGCTTGGGTTTATCCTATTTGGGATTTGTAGTTACATTTTTGAGTACTTCTCTGGACCTCCCCCTTCTCCTTCTGGGTCTCTGACGAGGTAAGAGGCACACTGGTCCCTGAGGCTCTGATTATTTTTAATTCTTAGTCTGTTTTTTCTCTGCTGTGGAGTTTAGGTAATTTCTGTCGGTCTGTTCTGTCCCCTCCACTCTGCTGTCTGCTCCACCCACCGAGCGGCGTATTTCAGTGACCACATTTTTCAGCCTAACCTTTCTACTGGGTTTTCCTTTATCTCTCTTTCTTTGTTGAGATTTTGTTTTTTTAAATGAAACTTCCAGTTTTTTTTTTACCTGTTTCCAGCATGTTCATAATTGTTTCTTCTTATCATGACTGCTTTAAACTCTTTGTCAGATAATTCTAACATTTCTGTTCCCCCGGTGTCAGCCGCCATGGATTATCCTCTTCCCATTTGAGATCTTCCTGGTTGTTGGGATGACGAGTGATTTTCAGGGGAAATGTGTACATTTTCATATTATCTGCCGAGACGCTGAGTCTTCACAAACCTCTGTTTCAGCGGGCCTTCTTTGACGCCACTCTCGTAAGGGGGAAGGGGGTGCTGTCCCCTGGCTGCCAGGGGGAGTCTTGTCAACAGTCGGCCTCTGTCATACTCCAGTGGGGAAGCTCCTTGTCATTGCTGGTGGGGTTGGGGGCTCCTGCTTCCTGTGTGGTCCCCCCCAGTACCGTGGTGGGGTGACCTCATTTCCGGTGGTGATGGAGGAAGTCCTCACTCTGCATTAGCTCTTTCCTGACACCAGCCCGGTGGGGTTGGGGGGGGGCGCCTTGTTACCCCGAGTGGGTGTGGAGACCCAGGCTCCCGTGTGGCCCGCGAGAACGCCATGGAATGAGGGGAGGATCCGTTACCACCGGGGGGTTGGGGTGCCTGTTACATCTGCACAGGCTGCACGTCTCAGCTCCCTGCTCAGCCTGTGCGGTGGGTCTGGGCGGTTCCATGGTTTCTGGGGCATCTGGCCGCGGTGGAGGGGTCACTGTGTAAACACGTTAGGCTGCCACTCGCCCGGTCCCTTGGCTACAGGGAACAGTCGTTCGTGGGGGCTTTTTGTCTGCGGCTTCTGTGCGTCTGGGTTTCCGACTTTAGCTGCACGCCTGGGCCGAATGAGGCAAAAACCCAGCCTGGAGAACAGACCACCGCGCCCACCTCGGGCCCCTCGCCCCGTGCCCATCTTCCCCCTCCTCGCCCCCTTTCGGAGTCTTGTGTGTGTCTTCTGTGCCACATCCTGGTGGGTCACTTGCGCTGTGTGGGAGAGATCGGGAAACGCACATCGGCTCCATCTTTCCCGAAGCAGAAGTGTAGCCCCGGCTTTGAGCTCAGAGATTCAACATTGGCCTCTTGACGGCATCTGCCTGACATGTCCTGTTCTTGTCTCCCAGCTCTGAGCGTCCCTCCGGTCTCCGCGCCTTGGCCCAGCGGGGCGCAGGCAGTGCCTGTTCTAAGAAGCTGTGGGACCCAAGCTGCCGGCACCTCTGGTGAGTCAGAGCGTTTGCTCCTGTTTTTCACCTGTGAGCCAGTCGCCACCGCCCTGATGCGGTCGGCTCACCCCTCCGGCCCTGTGACCGGAAGACGGTCAGTTCCTGTGGTCAGGGCCCTAGTTTTGTGTTAGGCTGGGGGGAGGGTGACTGGAGTTGTCCTCAGCTCTGGGGAAACAAAGCTGCTTCCTGGTCCCCCGCTGACGTGGCCTGGAGGGGACTTAACGAGACCCCGGCTTGATGGGTCCGGCTCTGCCTTTCCCTCTCTGCTCTGCGATGTCCCGGCTGCCGCGCCCACGCTGGAGCCCGCTGCTGTGGCTGAGCGCCGATGGTGGGCACGGAGGTGCTGTGGGTTTCCCTCTCCCACTTCTGCATGGCCGCGGGGATGCCCCTTTGTGCCCGGGGGCAGGGAGTGATGGGGGAGCCCATGACCTTAGGTCTGCAGAGTCCAGAATTGCGCTGAACTCCTTGTCTAGAGCCCAGTGCCCGTTTTACTGAGCACCTACTGTGTGCTGTCACCACTGCTTCACGTGTAACGTGTGGTTAGAGAATGGGCGTTTGCCGAGCGCTGCCCTTGACCGACTTCACAAAGTGAGAGTACTGCCGTTCTCGGGGGCGGATGCGGGCCCCCCGCACACCTCACCCGCAGCCGCAGGGTACTGGGTGGCTTAGTTCAGCTCAGGCTGAGCTCACGCTGGGTCGTCTCACACGGCCCTGCTGCGGGGGCCGTCACGGGAGGTATGGAGGTCCGACCCCTTGGAACAATGCTTCTCAAACTTATCTTTTGTTATTATTTTTTTTAATGTTTACTTATTTATTTGAGAGAGACAGGGCGCACGAGCAGGGGAGGGGCAGAGAGAGGGGGAGCGCGCCAAGCAGGCTTCACGTGGTGAGCCAGGAGCCCGATGCGGGGCTCAATCCCACAAACCTCTAGGTCACGACCCGCGCTGAAATCCAGAGTCGGTCACTTACCCGACTGAGCCCCCCAGGAGCCCCTCAGACTTACCATTTTTCGTTATCTGTCCAAGAAGATGTCTTTGATGTTTCCCCGACGGTCCACCCCGGTGGATTGTTCATACTGTGGAATGCTCTGTATCGCTTCAAGTGTCTTGTGTATCTGCACTTTGTACTTAAAACCATCAAGATCTGTTTCGCCCTCCAGGACCCGTGAGAACGTGTGTCCTGGGGAGGTAAGTAGCGCAGGCGAGGCTGGCGTGTAGGGGCCGCGGTCCCGCCCTGGTCCTGCTCGCCATCGGCTTTGGGGGCTGCCTCCGGCCCCCTTCCTCCCGGTCCTGCCCGAAATCTGTTGGACCCTCCCTGTCCCCTGTCCAGGCCCCTCCCTCCGCCTGCTCCGAGCTGCGTCCCGTCCCTCCCCTGGTGAAGATGGGATCCTCCTGGCCGGGGGGTGTCCCCCCTCCCCCGGAGGACAGCCCCAGCCCCGGCTGCCCTGGCTGAGTAGGCAGGGCTGGAATGCTCCTTCCTCTGTCTCCAGCCGATGCCAGATGCTGTTCCCTGTCAGGAGCCACCTGGCTTTGAACCCCGGACTGACACAGCACCGCTCATTCCTTGTTGTCGCCTTCGGGGGCGTCTGCCTCAGGCCGGCCGGGCGCGTCGGTCATGACAGCACTGAATGTCCCTGACCTTCGAGTTGTACTAAGTCCCTCTTACTCCTGGGCTTCTTCGTGACAGGAGCACCTGCGGCCAGCTGGTCGGAGCTCTGGCCTGTCACCATCCTGGGGCTGTGATGGGGCTGTGGCAATTTCTCTGGAGACCCTCGGTCGGGGCTGGGCCCCGAGTCTGTTCTTAGGGAACTTCTGTTGGCTCCCAGTTGGTGAGGGACACTCGGTCTCAGAGCTGCCACCCCTTGCGGTGGTGGGCATTGCCAAACTAGGGGAAGGGAGAAAGGAGAAGAGGGTCTGGGCCCCACATGAAGGCTAGGAGTGGATCTACGGTAACAGCCGGCCACTTGGAGGATACGAGGTGGCTCTTCCCGGGGAGATGAGCCCAAAAAGAGCTTCCCGGGGCCCCTGAGCTGGAGGAAGGGTGGAGGCCCTTGTGTTGTAGATGTGGGGGGCGCTTCTGTCACTGGGACTCAGCTGTTCTGCGGGCCAGGCGGTGCCGGGGCCCAGGCTGGTGGCGGAGCCGAGGAGGAATTCTCGGTCAGGCCCAGGTGTATCCGGGCGCCTTTTCCTCTGCTGCCCGTCCTGTGTCGTCACGTGCCCCCATCGGCCTCACTGGAGGCACAAAGGGACCCTGCTCCTCAGTGGCCTCCTGGTGTCCTGAGGGCCTCCATTCATCAGTGCGACCCCGCATGACCCCCACGGCCCGGTATCTCGTGGAGACGTTTGTCACGCAATAAACCTGCGTGGATTCTGCGTTTCAGACTTTTTGCAGCCGTCACCTCCTGCTGCCTCTCAGAAAAAGATAAATTACCCTCGATTCGCAATTTAGTTAGTAGCCAGGATGTCACATAATTAGTGGCAGAAGGGTTCCACCTTAGAGTGGCAGTTAATTTACTTTCCGATGGGAATTCCCAAGGAAGGTTTGAAAGCGTTAAACTATGAATTCAAGGACTGGGTTCGCCTCCACTGTCGTTATCCTTCCCGCTGTGGGTGCATCGGGCACCCCTAGTGTTAGTCGGATGACAGAGAGGGCTTCTGGTGCCCCAGGTGAGCGTCCTGGGTGGTGGTGGGACACGGACACGGTCACGGCAGGCGCGGAAGAATCCTGGCTCCCGCAGCGATGCTCCATAATTGGGCACCGAGCGTGTGGTTCTGAGTCAGGGCTTGGCCCACACGCCCGCCCTGCCCATCATCTGCCTTTTCCGTTGAGCTTCTGTATTGTGGTAGATTACGCGTCACGTAAACATGCCTTGGACACGCGTGAGCGTGCAGCTCAGGGGCGTTAAGTGAATTCACACTGGTGTGCAGCCGTCCCCACCCTCGTCTCCAGAACTTTCCATCCTCCAGGACAGAAACTGTTCCCATGAAACGGGGACCCCGTTCCCTCCCCGACCCCTCCCCCAGCCCCTCCCTAACCTCCAGGACCTCTCCCCAGCCCCCCTCCCACCTGTCCCAGCCCCCCCTCCCAGCCCCCATCGCTTCCCCCCTTCCCTATCCCAGCCC